>VOMN01022877.1:0-13526 GCA_014899125.1 Orchestia grillus | reverse complement strand
GTTTATCATGCATCTGACCAAGTTTACCGTGCATCTGACCAGGTTTACCGTGCATCTGACCAAGTTTATCATGCATCTGACCAAGTTGGTCACGAAGAGACACCTTGAGGATGTGCTGTGTTCGTTGTCTCAATTTTACGTCCACGGCACCCCAGTGGTGCCCGGGCGTTAAGACCCAAACATCTCCAAAGAATTCAAGGAATGTACGGAGGGCCCCACAAAATTTTTCAAAAATTGTTGACCACTTTTTCTGATTCAACAATTTAGAAATCAGCAATTGTTATTCAACAGTTTGGAAATCAGCAATTGATATTCAATAATTTGGAAATCAGCAATTGTTATTCAACGATTTGGAAATCAGTAATTGTTATTCAATAATTTGGAAATCAGCAATTGCTATTCAACGATTTGGAAATCAGTAATTGTTATTCAACAATTTGGAAATCAGCAAATTGTTATTCAACAGTTTGGAAATCAGCAATTGTTATTCAACAGTTTGGAAATCAGCTATTGTTATTCAATAATTTCGAAGTACCTGATGATACACGAGTATTGCCAGCAAGCTTCATCTGCCCACGGCTAATTTAATTGTATGTACAAACTTTATTTTTTTAAAGCCCCAACCTGCAACCAAATCGTTAAAATCGTTTGTTTTTAATTTTTTAAAGCTATAAAAATTGCATTTTTACCGATTTGGTTGCAGGTGGGGACTTTATTAAAAAAAATCAATACAGACAATGTCAAAGTAACGAAGTAGTCAGATCTGTATATGTGATGAGGTGTAGGATTGGACAATGCGATCGTTCACTTTCATGGTCCGATATTTGAAGAGACTCGCGCGTATTATTGAAGAGAAGTTCGAATCCAAACCAAGGTACATTCTCAATCCCATTCTCAATACATTCTCAATACATTCTTAATACATTCTCAATCATTCAATCATTGGGGTATATTCTCAATCCCATTCCGACGTCCTAATAGTGCAGTTTGAATCCGACAGAGTTTCGAAAAAGAATTTTGAGTGCTAGACAGTGGAACTGCATTACTATCTCCTGTCGTTTTCCCGGTCATATTCTCGGGAGATATTCACATGGAGTTACTTCTTCAGATCCATTTTACCTTGCAACGTGCTCTCAAGCCGAGGGTTCCAGCCTTCGACTCGATCTAAAGAGCCGATGTCATGTTGCGTGAGTCATTAGCGGGAGCTTCAAAGCCAGGCCCAGACTCTCCAGTCTCTCAGCCAGGCCCAGACTCTCCAGTCTCTCATCCAGGCCCAGACTCTCCAGTCTCTCAGCCAGGCCCAGACTCTCCAGACTCTCAGCCAGGCCCAGACTCTCCAGCCTCTCAGCCCCAAGAAACCCGACTGCTCGAGGGCTCTCGAATGACTTGTTTTGATGCTCGAGGCCGTTACAAAACATGACACTCTGACGAGAATGGTCTAACGTGGATTGCGAGAGGAGTTCCTTCAAATAATGACGCGCCCAGGATACGGAATACCTCTCTTTTTCTTGCAGTTGTTCTGTCTAGTGCTCAGTAGACCCCCGGAGGAGCGATAGAGTGGAGAGATAGGGTAAAAAAATAAATGTAGGAAGAGGTAGCTGAAAACGCTATGTTTGCAACGTGCACCAGCTTTTATTTCAAATTGCCAAATGATGTAATGGAAGGCAGATTCCTGCGAGATTTTTGATTAAAAGATTGTTGTGTGGGTACGGAAACATGATTTCTCCTCAGTTTAATACTATGGAGGAATTCTATGAGAGAGTTTTACGGGTACCTCCTTGTGAGAGATGGTACGCTCATCTTATAAGTCAGTGTTTCAAAACAAATGAACCATCACAAGAATTTCCCGTCACAGGGGTCTCACAATACCAGTCAAACATACGTTCAAAATTCAATTGGAAAACTACTGCAACGAAGCGCACATGTAGTTCTTAAAACTCAAAAAAACACGTAGCAATAATGGCCATAACTGGCCATAACTACACAACTTTGCAATAATTAACATAACTAGTTAAGTGTTTGTTTTTGCAAAGAGGACCTCCACCGCTACCGTATTTCAGTAATCAGTAATCCGTTTCAGATGAGGAGTTGCTTTCAAAGCACTCGACACAGCCGTGTGTGTGAGATGCCACCAGACTCATTTACTGAAATGAAAATGGATATTTGTCTTAGGATAAAAGGAATTTGTGAATAAGTAATGCAGCACCACGATAATAACTCGGCTAACTAAGCGCCGGTGATCATTATCTGGTAGAAACCTTCATGAATTTCATAACACATACATCGACAAATTTGAAATTGTTTTGAGATGAACTCGTCTTGTTTAATTTGGAGTAATTTAGATTCATTCGGTCTAATTATGATTATTTTAAATGAATTCTGATTAATTTGGATGGATTCGGATTAACTTGGATTAATTTGGATTAATCATTCATCACTTCCCTTGCGTTCCCACGTGTGTTGAAGCTTGCACCAACCCAGAGCAGCTGATGCATGTGTTCCAGCAGAAAAGAGCCTGTGATCACCTCAGTTAATATTTTACATGTGAATTTTAGTTAAATGTGTAGGTTGTTAACGTACATCAACCGTTGGGCAGTTGAAAAATCAATGTTAAGTACAAGTACGTTTTGCATTTACTGTATTGGTGATGGTAGATTAACATGTTTGAGAAAATTTATTATCATTATAATTATTAGCCAATGTTATGATCATTAGTATTGTTGTTACTGATATTCATCTTGATCATCTTGCACGACGTTTGTTTTTTTCTTTTTATTCGTATTTATTTTTAGTTTGTTCGTGTTAAGTTTCCAGTCGTGTTATAAATGGTCAGAATTTTCTTTTCGTGCCTTAGCTTTAGCTACGGTTTCGGGACTTGTATCTTGCCTGCCCCCTTAGCTTCTTTTTTCCACTTCCATGTTTTCTTCTCTAATAATTTTTTATCTTTTCTCCTCGCCTTTCGTAACTTGAAGTTTTTATGCACAGGGAATCTTGTGTGAGAACACAACTTGTGCATAGATTCCCCCTGCTCCTAAGTCCATACGAAATGGTCCCTTCTCTTTCGGTGCGAAATTGTCTGAGTTACTGAAGCGCTGCGACTATTCCACTACGACGACTACTCCGTTCTACACATGTGTTATTTCGTAGGAAATCTTACGAGTCCCAGAATTGTTATCGTTATTTATTATTCTCAGTTGGAAATTCATGAAAAACAAGATTTACTATTTGTAATGATATACGTGTAAGAACACATGTCTTAATGATACGTTCACTATGAATTTGCGTAGGAACAGAAAAATTTTAATAACACTTTTATTCAAAACTATACGGGGAATTGCATATAATTCTGTACCCAAATACAGAGATAATTTCCTTGTAATTGTACTGGGTCGTAATTTTATTCTTATTTTTGGGGTGAGGGAAGGGGGAAAGCTCTGAAAAAATCAGTTCACGAAGAGTAGCGATCGTTGTCAATGCTTTTGACGTGACTATCAAATTATCAACAACTCCGGCTTGTACGCGTTTTTTATTACATATTTCTCGATGGGAAAGGCAACGGGAATCCCCCCTCATCCCTCCCCCCCCTCATCAACAGTGCTGCTTTCGATCATTCCGGCACTGGAATTATTGCCCGATAATCTTACGATGAATGGAATTTATATCCTTGAACTTCGCGAAACTCGTAATAACCTTGCTGCAACTTCCACTACAAGAAGAATGCCAGAATGATGATGATTGGTCCTGAGCGGGTGGCAGGTTGTTGAATCCTTGCATTCGATTCCATCATAGAGTGAGTAATTTGCTGTGAGAGACGGAAGCTATGAACAATTCTATGAACAAATCTATGAACAAATCTGTGGACACATCTATGAACAAATCTATGAACAAATCTATGAACAAATCTGTGGATAAATCTATGGACCGATCTGTGGACAAATCTATGAACAAGTCTATGAACAAGTCTATGAGCAAAAAAATCCATGGACAAATCTATGAACAAATCTATGAACAAACCCCGGCCCTCCCTTGTGTTTTAATAAAACACATATGTGTAGGTGTATGACCCCTTTCAAATAATCCCTGCCTAGTTTTTTCGCTCAGAACATACATAATTGTGTATAATAATGCCAACTCATAGACTTTTATAAATTATTTTATAAATTTGTCGATGGACCAACGAAAAGTTAAATCAGGATAGATACTACGAGAAAATTAAGAATACAACTTAGATAAACCTGTACTGTACAATGGGTAAAAATTGCGAATTTTTTATAAAGACTTCTGAGGCATGCTTACATTGCCTATATGTGTACATAGAATAAGAAAACCTTAAATATGCTTTGTTTCTCATGTAATTAATTCCGGGCACGTAAGGTTAAGTAACTAAACGCTGAAAAATCGACTGAAATAGTCAAAGCTGTCACACTTTTTACAGCACATCAAAATCATAAATAAACAAGAGTTACGGGCATGCATTACCAATGTTGCTCGTTTCAGCCACGGTTTGAACATTAAAAGTCAACTGCGCTCTAGAACATCGGTCAAATCTTTCACCTCTAAGAAATTATTGATCTTGGTGAAATTATTTTATCTCTGCAACTATCCCAATTATCCCAATTAAATCAGTATCAAGATGCACAGAGAGGTTACTCAGTGTGTGTCGATAGAAGATTTTCATAAAATCTTTGAGATTGAGACGTAACTGAAAAGAGTTTCACTACAATTACTTTCAACGACCATGAAATTGAGCCAAATTTTTCTTGAGAGAAGGGATGAAAACGTAAATTGTTAGAACAGTAACATCATTCGTCAGTTTCCAGATTTGAAGTGGAAACAAACACTGATCAAGGGACAAACACTAACGATCGAGAGGCCATTCCCGTCCCTTGAAGGAAACAATTTTATAATGCATGTGGCATCACTAGCATTATCTCAAAAACTGCTCTGAGAACTAGAATGTCCAGAATAACTAACGAAGTACTTGAAGGGAATGAAACATTAAATTCTTATTTAAAGGGAATGCAACACTAAATTCTAATTTCGGCGTAAATGAAACGTGAGTAATTTAATTCTCTCGAAATTCGTGCACAAAATGATATGACCCTGAAAGCGTAAATTCTATCCCCACACCACGCTAATTGCTCTGCTGCTGTGGACTTATGTTAGACTAAATTTGCTTAATTGCTCGTATTGCGCTCAATGTGTAATTCTAAATGGTAATTTACGTCTCGCAATGCTTGTGTTTTATTTTACAAACTAAATTGTCCTGGAAATTGAACGAAAACTGATTATCACTGAAAATTAAATTGGTTCAGTTTTTGGTTTTCCTGAAATTAATTCTGTTTTGTGAGTTACATCAACTCATTTTATCTGTTTATCTGTAGTAGATCAAAATCGTTCCTTTTTGTGAGTTACATCAACCCATTTTAATAGTAGTAGATCAATATCGTTCCCTTTTGTGAGTTACATCAACCCATTTTAATTGTACTAGATCAAAATCGTCCCCTTTTGTGAGTTACATCGACCCATTTTTATTGTAGTAGATCAAAATCGCTCCCTTTTGTAAGTTACATCGACCCATTTTAATGGTAGTAGATCAAGATCGTTCTCTTTTAGGAGTCACCGTAACCTAGTATTAATCACTCAACATCCAGTGCCCTAACCTAGCATTAATCACCCAACATCCAGTGAAGTAATCGTAATTAAGTCTCGGGAAATTAAAACCAACATTTCGAGCATGACACGTGGCAATGAGTCGCGGCCACCCTACAATTCTTTTCAGCGCAGTAAAAGAACTTTGAGCAAAATGCTTCCCATCCAAAGCACAAAATCCTACTGAACTCCAGTAGAAATAATTCATATTTTTCTTGAATTGAGAACTTTACCTGTAAGGGGTCGAGACGATTTTTCATGCGCGTTTTAATGGGGAATTCCGCGTGCCAGCCGGCCTACGCAGAGAAGGCTTGAATAGAAGGCATTAGGCACAGGTAACTTCAGCACAAACAAACCATAGAGCTTTCTTGGAGCTTAAAGCGTAGCTTAAAGCGTAGCTTAAAGCGTAGCTTAAAGCGTAGCTCTAGTGTTTGTTGCGAAGAAACGATCGCTTTGGAGCTGCTGTCCACCGTCTCTCTTCTTGTTTGTGCTCCATGCTCTAGTCGAAGAATCTTCTCTCTCTCTTTCGGGAGAGGACGGGAAATATAAAATGTATCTTGAAAGTGGTAGTAGCGTAAATATGAAATTTTGTGCTCTTGTCAGCTTTTAATGTTTGACTAACTTCAAAGTCAATATGTGCAAGGAATGCTACAATAGAGAAGTGTTGCTAACAATGATTTTTTTCTGTTTGTAATAAATTCGCCATTTATATCCCCATTCGCAACGTATCCGTTTCATTTCGTGCTTGTTCGACCTGATTTCAGATTTTGTGTAATATTGACTGTTTGTCGTCAGTAAATTGTGATGGGTACCTGGTTGCCTTAGAGCTAACGCTATATGTTACGGTACGCGTTATGCAAACAAATCTAAGTGCAGTGAATTTTTAACACATACTTTGGAATGCTTCAAATAGCTCGGTTACAACATTCCTGGCCACACTGATGTGCCGCCTTTTTAAGCACGTCGTGTTTATTCTACGTTTCCCAAGAGAAGAACTCCGGACCAGAGGTATCGGACCGGAGATTTCCGGGCAATAGAGGCAAGATCAAGCGCTTTCACTTGCACCACTGAGCTCGAATAAAATGCTATGAGAAGATGAGTTTAGCGAGTCATGGAGCCTGTATATTTAACGAACAGATGTGTTTCCATGCAGGGTCGAATTCACAAGGTAAATATAATTGTCAGTTGAACGCAACTTTGAAAGGGACTTTTTAGAATCAAAAGGGTATTGAATACTTTTCTTTATTTTGTTCTTCTCAGAGTCCAAATGGATTTCGTGCTTTTTATTTTGTTTGTCTCAGTATCAACATGGGTTTTGATTCCTTTCATTTTTTTCGTCTCAGAACCAACATGGTTTCGATTCCCTTCATTTTGTTCGTCTCAGAACCAACATGGGTTTCGATTCCCTTCATTTTGTTCGTCTCAGAACCAACATGGGTTTCGATTCCCTTTATTTGTTCGTCTCAGAATCAGCATGGGTTTCGATTCCCTTTATTTGTTCGCCTCAGAACCAACATGGGTTTCGATCCCATTCATTTTGTTCGTTTCAGAACCAACATGGGTTTCGATTCCTTTTATCTCGTACCCAACCCCCAGGATCCCCTGCTGTGTGCAGAGCGACTCAGAGTGTGTGCCAGGAGCCATCGAAAAGTTCCCAGACAACTCCTAAAATTTCCGAGTGTGCGAATGTTGTGTCCCAGCAATTCTACAAACACGGAATTCAATTCGCCTGTGGAAACACAGGCTGCAGAAGGGCAGGCATAGATAGGAACGAATTTTTTCTGAAAAAAATGATCACGTCGTTTGAAAAATATACTTTCTAGACCATTTGTGTGAGCGCTAGGGAGACTCCAAAAACAAGGTGTTCAAGGCGTCATTGTGGGGTAATTAATTCATCAATATCAAAAACTCAGGGCGTTATTGTGGGGTAATTGATTCATGACGGGGTAAAAAAGAATCTTCACCAACTCCAACAACATCGATCAGGTTTTTGAAAACTAAGCATCTCTGGAATTTTGAAACACATCAGTTTTATTTGAAATCCTTTCATCTATAGGAGATACCTAGAGGGAAGAGATTGCAGTGATAAGCCGACCGATCTACACCATCTTACGGCATCCATCGAGGCAGAAAGCCGGCGAATTGGACAAGCTCTCACTTTTGCTGTTTAATGAACAGCTTCCGCGCGTGAAGAATTTCCTCTTTAAAAAGTAATCAAAACAAAACTAACGTCTCAAAACTCAGTTACATTTCAGTTTTCGAAATCCTCCGATTATTTCAGAAGTTATTATAGATTAGTTTTTGGTCACATTATTACAAATTACCTTTTATAATAAATAACATAATACTAAGCTGTACTAATACACATAATAAATTTATGCTACATCCAGTGAAATTAATACTTACATACATTACTAAAGCTCTGACCAACCTGTTTCCTGGCTAGTTAGCTTGTCTGTGACCACGCCCACTCTACAGTATTAACATTGGGCTGAAATTCAGAACTCACCTCTTCGTAATTTACCTCTAGCTATTTATCGCAAGCTTCCCGGACCAAAAAATAGTCATCTGGTACTAATACCGAGTAGGACATCCACGAACACGAATAATGGTGGCAATTCAACGCAGCATTGAGTTTACAAGTGTCATGATGAACACCTGGTTGATTTTAAACCACTCTTGCATCAACTGATCTCCTAGTGTGGCCACAGTACGTGGACGATCTTCTCGACGTTTAATTTATCGTTCTAGGTGATCCCATTATTTTTAACTGGGTTTATATCTGGGGACTTAGATGGCCACTCTAAATGCCTGACATATCTTGAATGACTAGCAGGTCAGTTTATAACAGTTCCAGACATGCACCCTGCAGTCGTCATCTTGAAAGATAGGCAAAGCAACATACCTCTCTTCATTCAGGCATTGTGTAAATGGCAAAATTTGGTTATCTAGCAGCTCAATGTAGCCATGGTGGCTCAGTTGACTAATACTCTAACTAAAGGAACCATGTTTGTGTAGTTGAAACAGCTCCAGAACACGATAGACCCTGCCCTTCCGCCATGACAGGCCCTGCTCTTCCGCCATGACAGACCCTGCTCTTCCGCCATGACAGACCCTGCTCTTCCGCCATGACAGACCCTGCTCTTCCGCCACGACATACCCTCGAAGGTGATTAATTCATTAAAATAAAGGTTATTATTTGAAACAATAGTTGATTAATTTTGCCAGTGAAGGTTATCGTGAAGCGTGGCACCGTATAGCGAATACGCCTTCACTCAAGAACGTGTTTCCCATGAGGGAAAATCCCTGTACCAATACGGCATTGAACTGTGATGTAAAATGTATAGAGATGTGATATGAAAGTCTAGTTCGGATGCATGTCATACATGCATATATACACGGTGTTAAGAAAAAGAGATAAACAATTTCATACCTACCCGAAGCTGGAAAACTGGCCTCGAAGAAGCTTTGCAAAAATAGTTTGACTTTTGAGATGCTTGATTGAAAAAGTTTAGACCGGTAAATTCTAGATTGTTCGAGATCACCCAACAAGGTAATTTCTCGCCTAACCATTTGTCGTTCTTCATTCTCCGTTGTGACGCGACGCTGGCAACACGAACCGCTTCAGAAACGAAGAAATTGCAGACATGCGCCTTGCTTATGGTGCCGGTAGTGGTAATGCGAGACAGGCAGCTAGGCTATACCAAGAGCGTTTTCCAAACAGCTACATACCAGACTTTTTCTACAATAGCATATGGTCTTTATGTTGAAGACATCGCAAGTGCATTGACGTGGGTGGTAAAAACTTTGAAACTTGCTAAAAAATATATGTATAAATAAATTATTTGTTGGCAATTTTTTTTAATTTTTTCAAACATTAAACAGCTAATATACCAAAACCAAATTTCTGTGCGCATAGTTTCATAGAAGCAAAAGTGTTATGTTAGCCACTTTCGGGTAGGTGTGAAATTTTGTACCCTTTTTTCCTTAACACCCTGTACATATTTACACGAGTATTTATGACTACGATAGGTTTATTAGTAGAGTTTGAATATTCAGTTTTCAAATTTTGTTTTGATGAACGCTTCATGATGGAATTTTTTCATTGAAGGAATGGATTGAGCTACTTGAAAAATTTTATTCATTGCTCCAAAGTTGCAATATTTTGAATCATATATTCTAAGAATATTTTATTATTTTTAATACTGTACTCAGAAACCGAAGTTTGATGCACTTTCCCAGTGGTCTGGTCAAAGACAGCGACGATCATCAACTTGCGGAAGAAATAAAGCTTTTTTATTTTACTTTGACGTATAAATGAGTCTGAATTCCCTAATTATGTGCATGGGTGTTGCTCCATGTTTTATTCTATTTATTTATTTACTTCTATTATTAACAATTTTCAAAATTCCCGGAGTTGGGAGGCGTAAAATTATTTGATTCTTACACTGCCATTTTTCAGCATAGTGAAATATGTCACGCTTTGAAGACATACCCATAAAATGAAACCTTTATTGTTTCGATAGTGATGAATTTTGTGTTTGTGCATCATGAATGTTTGCAAAATAAGGAAAACAGTAGCTACAAAGAGTGGCGATCTCGAACCTTTACTGTATGCATGTGCACATAAATGCTCAAAAAATTCGATGTCTTCTCAGATTCTATCCTCGTGAAATAATCATCTGGTACCTGAAATGAAGACAACAGGAAAGGACCGAAATTTTTTTTCGAATTTCACCAATGACTTTGCCTTGACCAACACTGCAGCGAGATGCTCATTTACGTATTTTATGGTGATGAACTTTTTCCGAACTCCTCTGTTCAAAATCGAACAAATGTTCATTCGGACGGATGGCGAGAAGGCCACAACCTATCCAACTGAAGTAAAAAATTTCGTCATCCAAAAAAGTTTGACGAAAATTCTGTTGCTTTTCCATCCACCTCGACGGCGAGCTAAATTTCGTGTCTCCAAAGCGAGGAGAAATGAATGGCGCAGGGAAATGAATGATGCAGGGAAATGAATGTTTGTTGGCGGGTGCATTTCATTACGAGGCCGTAAATTGAGGAATTTCCATTCTATTGAGAAACTCCGCTGTTAAACCAGCTTTTCAAGATAGACTCTCTGTTGGACGCCGTAACTTTTTTGCGCCTCTTTTATTTTCACCATGAGACCGAAGTGCAATTGGCTGTTAACTATACACTTACACAACCGACTCATACCCTTTTTTTACGAAAAATTCATGGGAGGCTAGTTCCTTAATTAAAAGCGTGCGATTGCGTTCGAAAAAACGTCTTGTTAACTTCCCAGTCTAACTTTTTCGCCGCCCCGTCGATAATATCGAAAAGTAATTATGATTAATCAACTATGCTACGGCGATCTTCGTGCTTTGCTGACCAAAATTACCATCAAAAACAAATGCTCTGACACCGGAGCTTAGACAAGATTCTGGTCCAATTATGGATCAGAAAATTGCGTTTTTAACGATTTGGTTGCAGGTGGTGGGCTTTAAAAAAATTATGGAGTTTACTATAACATTCTCATGATCGTGGGACTACGAAAATGAACTCTATGGGGAATTTCTGTTTCTATTTCGCAAAAATTCAGGAGGCGAGGACAGATGCTAAATTTCGATGAAGTTGAACTGAATATATACACGATTAGCGCATAACCTTGCACAAATTTACTTCTTTGAGAGTTTCAAATTATGTGGAGATTAATATGATTAATGAATTTACCACGGAAAACAGAAGTTTACGTTAAACTCTACTTTTGATTTTTTTTTCTGAGAGATTCGATGTTTTTTTATAGTTGAATTCATTCGTCACTATTTCTCTCGTGGAACTGGTCAAAATAACAAGTTTTCCTACACAAATTTCCGACTGTTAAATTAGGCTCACACTTATCAAATTAACGTTTTCGAAAAAGAACAACAGAGCAACGCTCAGCGTGTAGTTAACTACAAAACAACGTTTTAAAAGTCATCGTTTTAAAAAATAGTTAAAAAAACCAGAAAATAGCTTTTTAGGCCATCATTTTTAGTTTGGAATTGATGTACTCACCAAATTCTGTTGCATCATGCTTACCTTCCAAGTTCTTTTCACCATTTCCTAAATTAAAGTTTTTTTCAACTGCATTTGCAAGCGGTTTGATTAATTCAACTTAGTGAAGGCAGTAGTCTTATTCTTTACTCGTTTTAATTGTTTCCTTAATTCTCCTTCTCATTCTCGATTACATTTATCTAATGCTTATTTCGTCTTAAATTTTCCCGGGATAACGAGAGTAGCTTCCGATGCGACAGAAATGCTAATTATTGCTATTAAAGTTTTTGAAGTACGTTGTTGGAGTAAAAAATGACAATCGCAGTGCATTATGTTGAGCATATGTTTCTTCCTGAAAGATTACCATCAACGTACGATGGCGCAACGAAGTCACGAACAAGGTAAACAGACATGGCATGGGGAATAATATAAAGCGTTCTTATTTAGTTTACCTTCACAAAAGGAAAAGTGGGCGTTAAGAACAGTTTAAGACATGTAGACATGGCATAGGGAAAAGTATGAAACGTTCTTATTTACTTTATCTTCACTAAAGGAAAAGTGGGTATTAAGAAAAGTTTAGACTGCAGGAAGTTCTAATTCTTGAGCCCACATGAGCTTATGGAACGATGCTACAGAAGCTATGGAAAGTACAAAATGAGATTATTACTCGAAATTTTCATGAAATCTTGCAACATTTATTCAATTTTTTTACCGTTCAAAAATACGGCACCTTCGAAACGATGTAATTGCTCTGCTTGGTTCAAGGGTCATAAAAATTGGCTCCTATTTTTCTTTCACGTTCACAGGAAAAAAATCAATTTCCGGCGGTGAAGATGGGCGTCCTAAGATATTTCCTATCTTTAGTCAGCCTCAGATATTTTAGAGTCGTTCCAAAGATATTTCCTCTCTTCAGTTAACCTCAGATATTTTAGAGTCGTTCCACAGATATTTCCTATCTTCAGTCAGCCTCAAATATTTTAGAGTCGGTCCAAAGATATTTCCTCTCTTCAGTCAGCCTCAAATATTTTGGAGTCGGTCCATAGATATTTCCTATCTTCAGTCAGCTTCAGATATTTTAGAGTCGGTCCAAAGATATTTCCTATCTTCATTCAACTTCAGATGTTTTAGAGTCGTCTGCTTATTGTGTCCGAAAATATGTACGTAGGCTCTCTCAAACGATGGGTCGGCGTCCGATAATGGCAACAAGCGTGCGAAAATATCGTCTCTCTTACGTCAACTTCAGACGTTCTGTAAATGCGTCTACTCACTGCGTCAGAAAATATGCAGCTTCTTTTTACTGATACGTGCACGGCGTCGACGTCGACAGGTCAGAGAAGTATTAACACCATCATCCCTAATAAATTTGCGTTCAGTGTTTGTTCTGACTTATTTTCATTTTTATTTTTCGCTAGGTAGAGTTAGGCTACTTAAAGATTACAGCTTTGCATTATGCCGTCATCAGCATTAGATTTCCAAAACGTGGCCATTTGTGCAAAATTTCGCCTTTCTGATATCAATTCATTAACTGTTGAAATTTACGTGAGGAAATTCGCTATCCCACAATTTTCTCACCGTTTCGCTGCAAATTTTCAGGCTCTACAAAGTTACCCTGTCTGACCGACATTAGTGTGGTTCATAAATTCTCCTGCACTCACAACGCTTAAAATTTCGCTACGCTAAAAATATTCACTCGTTAATACGATAAAAACGATGCAAAAAGATCCCCTTAGTTAGACTGATGCCGTCGGGATTAAGATTATTTAAAGCGAACTCCTGCATCGCAACTTTGCCTTCATTGACATCCGGAAACAGTGGAAAGTAAGTAGGGTAATACG
>VOMN01022870.1:0-23973 GCA_014899125.1 Orchestia grillus | reverse complement strand
CGGCCGAGAACCGCTACCAAATGCACTACTTACTACTGGCAGAGGTAATTGAAATAAAGAGATAGGTCTGCATAACTTACATGATGTTCGAAATGTCGAAACGAGGCAATTTTAAATGGATTGACTCCGAGATCTTTTGTTCAGCTTTTGATTCATGTTGAGTATTTTAGCATGATACTAATATACAAGTAGGAGTGTTTTTAACATCGTTTACACGCAATGTACTATGTAAAATTGCTGCTCTCAAAAACGCCAAGTATTACACTAAAGTAAGCCTATTAATGTCAATATTAGGTTTAATTTACTCTAACAGATTTATTAAATGCTAATTAATGATTTTCAAGTGATAGCATACACAAGCCATGATATTTTCACCCGTAAGGTGCTTGTTCTCTCTCGGTACGTGCCTTGATTTAGGTGCCTCTGCAGAGCGGGAGTGTTTCTTTATAACTGGAAGTTTAAAAAGTGACTCCTGATTCAGTGACACTAGATAAAATAGCTTCTGATTGCCACATCAGAAAGTGATTGCCGATTGATAAAATTGGGATCAGTGATAAAATTCTGAGATTCATTTGCCAAATTGCAATGTTGATATAAGGAAAAAATTTACAAACCTAAAATATTACCATATTTTGCCGGATTTTTAATACGTATTTGATTTTTTCACGATTTATTCTCCGATTCTTCTCTCAGAGTCTCTTATTGAAATTGTGGGTCGAGCGTAAGGATATTTGATGAAGTTTCATGCGTTTTTTTGATCGCTTAACTCACTGACTTTTCTACATAGAAACGTGTGCATCATATCGCAAGTTCTGCATTTAAATTTAAGTAATTGATGTACTATGGTACCAATTATATAAAACACAAAAAATTGGTGTAACTCACTTCTGAACCCTGGCCTTCACAGTGACATCTACTCATACATACATATTTTAGAGAACTATTAACTTTTTGCATTAGTTCAGTTCAAATTTTGTTGGGTGTTTGGCATTTTAACTTTGAATGTCCAAATTACACCAGCAATTTTATCTTGCCTATCATGAATCATTGTCTTATACAATATTTAGTTGAAGTAATGTGCTACAGAGCCAATGCAGCCAGCCCGCATCCTGCTGAAACACGCAGTGCATACATTGCTCACGACTTCACAGAATCTAGGACCCGGTCGCGTAGCATTCCGGTGGTGGCACCCAGTTGGAGCTCTGGGCGATAAATTACTCAACAGATGCACATTAATTCGCATTCTTTCCAAGCTTTAAACTTAAGTTCATAGATTAAGAGCATGAATACAGAGAGCCCAGTAAAATAATCTTAATTTTGTAGCGTGAGTTACAAGCGAGTGAACGCACGGAAATTGTCTAGAAAAACATACGTACTAGTATTTGAAGCTATCAAAGCTGAATGAATTCAATGACGCATTCCAGTTTCAAAAAATTGACAGGTTATGAAAAAGCAATACTAGTATTTTTTTCGTACACTTACGATGTGTCCAACGAGGCGGCATATCTAAAGGATTGTGTATAAATTTAGTTTCAGTTCGAACTTTATTTTTCTACGTAATTCCCTAGTAGCCATTTTGTGCACGTACCTGATTTTTTAACATGAACTTATAGAAAATTAAGCGTCCTAAGCATGAATTTTGAATCCCACTGTGAGAAAAAACATTTATGAAAACTGCTAAATTCCAGTGAGAAATGAAAACGGATGAATTTTAGATTCCGCTATGAGGATAAGTATTTACAAAGACTGGTACATTCCAGTGAAAAGGAAAAAAACATGAATTTTGGATTCCACTGTGAGGAGAAGCATTTACGAAGATTGCTATGTTCTCACGCTCTGTCGCCGCCACGAGTCGTAGTACGTGAGCTCGTACTGCACCAGGGTGCGGCCCAGCCTGTTGTACCGCCGCACTGCCTCCCGCCCTTCAGCCAGCTGAAGCAAGTATTTGTGCTCCTTGAAGAAGTCCATGGGCTCCTCCAAATGTTTGAACAGCGTGCGTGCCCACATTATTTTGCCTGCGCCGTAAAAAATATTATTTACAGCAGTTCTTCCCTAAGGCAATCGGTTTATTTACCGTCAGCTGAGTAGCAGAAGATGACGGTGCCGGGATTTTATGGTGCTAGTTTGAATAGTTCTTTCATATTGCACTTTTAAACACATAATTCCTGCATTATTTTAAAGCTGAACGACTTTCACTGGTCAGCATAGTATTTATGCGAACTATAGGTTTTGGTTCGGTACCTTCTGCAGTTCATGGAAAAATTTACGGTAAATTTAGCTTACACCGTGATACTAAGAAAATTCAACTTACTCCATGATGATAAAATTTATTTTAATATACAGACTTATGTCATGTATCTAGAAGTTTTGCTACTGAAAACAGAGTGAAATTATTGTAAAACAACATAATTGCAGAAGTGTGAAGTACACGAGTAGAAGCAATGTAATTACACAGGAAATACAAACTATCACGCAGTTAGTTTCACGGAGTGAGCTTAATTTTTCCAACATCCTGTCACAAATCGAAGGGTATCACCATCTGTACTTGACACAGTGAGCAGGCATGACGACAGCGGTCAATGAAAGTTGGCACATTTGCTGTAGTAATAATTCCTTTAATATATATAGATGAATTATATCGTTTGTTATGGAAAAGCTTGATCGACAGACAAAAAGTATTTAAGCATCAGCGGACTATTGCGCATATGTACGTTCGCATACGTTAATGCAACTCGGACATCACCGTGGAAGACACCACAGCTAGGGCGCGAGCGCTTCCTGGCTCCGACGAATGGCAAGCAGATATGGGCTCCCGAGAAACCGTCATTAATCGGTGGTAACTACGAACGTAATTTGCACCTGATGTTACTCCTCGTCAGTCCACTAACAAACCTGGCAGTTTAAGGTACTCACATTGGAAAATGTTGATCATATCGACACAAAGTGACGACAACTGTCAGTAGAGCGGGGGTGTATGTCTATTTAAAGAGCACTTGGCTAACACGGATGTTCTTTATATTTTCAGCTATTTTTGTACGCATTTTTGACTCAAATTTAAGAACAAAATAAGAACAAGTATTTTTTAAGCAGGGAATGAACTCCTGCACAATGGAGAATCCCTATTTTGTTCCAAGTAATGACGTACAGTATATAGATTACTGGTACTGAATACATGGTTGCATCTGATAATTAACGAGTTATAATCAGTTCAAACTTTGAGATTTCTTCATTATTCAATGACCTTTTATAGGGGAAAAACATATTTGTACAGTATTCATACGTTCAAGACCTTGCACTAAACAAACTCGTTCAGAGTCACCGAGAGAAACCTAATAAATTGCGAATTAAGCTATCAAGAAAAAGGAAAACAATCATTGAAAAATTTGATGATATAACCTGCTACTGGAGGCAGTCCAAGAAGAGGCGGAGGATTGTCGCAGTGTTTGTTATACGCCTTAGTAACTCGATCGACTTCTTGATGGAAACATGATAAGATTTTCTTGTGCTTGCCCTCCACGTCTAAATTTGGCACCACCTCGGCAATTTTTTCAAATCTGTGGACAGAAAACGTAATTGAATATGCCTGCAATTCGTTATCAACTTTCAGAGTACATGTAGTTATTTAGAGCAGCCAATTCACCCGCTTAGAGAACAATTGAAGTAACACCCGTGGCATGCAGTGATAGCGTCGTCGAGTGTTCGATTTCGGTTGTAGTACTTCTCTTTGGAAAGAAAGATGAAATTTGATATTCTGAAAAAAAGGCACTCCAGAGTGGCCCGGACTCGGAGGCGCGAACTTTTTCCTAGGAATTCCAAAGAATTATCATTTTCTCCAAAAAACTTATTTTATCATTTGTGAAAATAAGTTCTGTAGAATACACAATCTCTTACAAAAGTTTAAAATCTTGGTTATAAAATTCAGCGGTAAGATGTCACTCAGTGTCATGTTTTTAGCATCAACATGGCATGAGTTTGAAATTTATTTGGATTTATACTTTGAAATTAACAAATAGGCTGGTAAAGCATATAAAACATATAAATTATGAAGTGATGTTCTTGCCAAAAATTGGGATTTTCCGATTTTATCTTGATGGAAATAATTTTAACCACTGATGGAAAGATAGTATTTGCTTCCGTGCATGACTTGGGGGAGCAGGTTGAGTGTGCTTCCAGAGGAATTTTTTAGAGTCTCAGCTCAAGAAGTTCAGTTAGAAAAACTAAATCAGATGAAGCTCTTAAACAATTCCCATTTTTCAGCTCTAAAGAACAAATCTACCTGTAAAGCATTCGGTGAGCCATAGGAGTGTCCCAGACTTCCTCGTGCTCTTTTTCTACCATGGTGTGCACTCGCCTCAGCAGCTCCTTTACACTGCTGCCAAATACCTGAAACAGGGGAACGAGAGGCAAGTGTTTCGCATAGGAAATTAATAACATATTCCTCATAATAAAAGTCATAGGCGAACCCTATCTTTCTTTACCTAAGTTAAAAAAATCCAAGTTTCTTACGAGTGTCTCGTAAGTGCATATGGCTAAGCTAGATACCTGAACCTGACAACACTTCTATCTTCTATAATGTTCAGTTTGTATGTTTAGTTTGGCATTTTGAGACTGGAAGGTTGGGCATAAAATTTTGGCGAAGTTAGTAAAATGAGCAGCTGTCGCAGTATTTGAAATGTAACGGATGAGCGCATTTCTCCTCAGTTACGGTATCAGCTTTGAAGTCGTATAAGAAATTTTTCAAAGCGTTGCAACCATTATTCATCTTAAACCTCCAAACAGGCAGGGATACAAAATTTTTTAGGGGAGTATCTTCTGTTTCGTCGTGCAATAACTGATTAGGTGAGGCTACCACTCTGGTAATATTGTCAAACTCTCCTTCTCGGATATCATACAATTAAAAATTTCGAGCATAACCGTGATTTAATTTCTATTACTTGCTTTTACTTTGTGGTGAACAGAATACAAATAACAGACTTCATCTCAACTGCTTTGAAGCTTAAGCACTGCCGTAAAGAATTTTATCCCACTTATAAAAGCAGCACAAGCACGGCACTTCGATCTCGTGCGACCATAATGGTGCAGGAAGGCAGATATGGTACATTACCCCACGCCTTTCTTGCATAGCTCGGCTTCCACCTAACCGCCTTCGAATTTGGCAAGGAATTGATGGGCATGGGACAAGGTTAACGTGCAACTAGCTTTCGTCAGTTCGTATCTCACACAGCGCTCCAGTTCCCAGAGACAACCGAGGCACCCCCACGTAGGGTAGACATTTAACGAATGTCTACTTCGTGCCTCCTTCGATGCAGCTAAGGTATAAAGTTTTGTCCTTCCATTACCGCAAAGAAGCTAATAGGCGTGTTGCACATTCTTGCACTCTTTGACAATATAAAATTGATGTAATGACGATAGCTTAGTCACAATTACGAGAGGAAGCTAGTGATGGGCGACGTTCCTATGCAGGTCTCTGTTGCAGCCAACAGTAGTAACCTGATCTCTTTCTACTGCCGTAAGTAACCAAAGAAGCCCGGTGTGCACTGCCTTCCACTTTTTCGAAGATGAAAAAATTATTTCATAACGATAATTTATACTAGCGATGAATGACAGTCTACTGGGTGTTACAGACGCAGTTGAGGGGCAACCTGATTTTTTAAGCACCACAAGTAATCGAGATAGGCTAAAGTATACGCTGTGGAACACCTGTCCTTTGCCGACTCTCGATATGATCTTATAATCAGATCAATTTTTTCCTCACTCGGAGCCGCCGTGGATCTTATCATTTGGTCATTGAGTGTTGTATTTAAATACAACCAAGATGCTGTATTCGCCCCATTCAAAGTAGTTGATTCTGATATTATAGCAGACGTGTGCGTGTATTGTCGCACAGAATCCTACACTGCCATAACTTCGAGTTGTCTCCTGCTGTGTGGAGTCTTTGACATCGTGTCACTATTAGATATTTTTTGTTCTTGACTTAGTTTTTATAAATGTATTAATGAAATATTTCGTGATTCGTTTGATTTACTCTCTTGGCACCATTTTCCACCCTACAAGCCTCCTAGTGCACGAAGTGCCAGGATACAAGATTTTCATATTAACCTAAACGTTGAAAAACAATACTTCGGCAAAGTGAGTCGGTCGGTAATTCGAAATAGTTTAGAATAAAATAACATTTAAGACTCTGAATTGAGAGAAGAATAGAAACATATCCTTTGAAATCTTTGAGCGTGAGCATTTACTAGAACTTTAATTTCATTAGCGATAACTGAAACTCAAGTTCAAATGAATATATCCATTCATTTAATTAGTCTCCAGCCTAAAGAATATCCTCAACTCTTGAGCATGGGACTTCTTGTGTCACTGATTTTGTGGTAATAAACTATATATAAAATAATATATATAGATTTTAAACGCATCTTTCATTCAGCTAATACCTCACAAGGTGTTGGGTGTACTGTGTGCTAGAGATTTGTATGGATTTGGTGAATCGTTCGAGTAACAGAGGAGAACTATGGAGAACAATGATCGAATACTTGCCTCCAGGTCCTCGTCGAAATGAGGGTCTCTGTAGTTGAGGTAGTCGTAAGTCTTTTTGGATACTTCGGCACACATCTCTTGCCACGACTTGATGATGTCCTTCAGGCCTTCGCGACGTGGAAGCACTCGTTATTTTGATAACGACATATACTTAACGCGCTATTTGAGCATATATGTTATTCTGTAAAAATATAAATTAACAGAATTCGTGTGGGCAAAAAATATTCTCGAAGTCGGTGCGCATCCGTGATGCACACCGACTAAGATTGCAAACTAAACAGTGAATAGATCACAAATCAGTACAATCTAAATTCTATGTCCTGTCATTAGAATATTGCGATTGCAGGCAGAATACGGTAGTATTTTTTAATCAGATAAGCAGTTGATAGAAGACTAATATCTTACAGTAATTTGAACGAAGTATCAGACAACAATATAACAAATTGACCTTTCATGTAGAACGGTATCAAATGACCTTTTTTTTTGATGCGATAAAACGAGTAAATGCTGTTCTACTCATAGTGAACATAGATTTGAAATGAGTTTTCTAAATTAAATTTTTTTGTAATGAAATCCGTAAAACGTATCGCATCCTTGAGATAGTATAATTTTTTTACTGGATACACGGTACAACTTTTACAGTTTGGTATTTACTCGTATACAGGGTACGGCAAAATTAAGGCAACGCTGCTCTCCACTAACTCAACCCTGCCCCAAATTCAGTCTTTTAAATGTCAAACTCAGTCTGTTGATGAGACTTTGCCGAACGTCGAATTTCTTCACGAAACTGAATTGAGCATCATTCTGTCCTCCATGAGATTGAGGAAGTATTGGAATCCGTCGAGTTCCATTCTTTCATGAAATGGTGCAAGATCTTGCCCCTTCTGTATATTGTGAGGAAGGTTTCGAGACTCTCTTTAAAGGGTTGACACATTCAAGTCTGACCTACCTCTGCCTCTGCGGCCAATTTTTTATCAGCGCGACAAGGACTTTTCCAAATTTTTCTCGCCTGTTTTTGATGAGTTTCGATATCCGAACGGAACATTTTCTGTCTTGGCATGGACAATTGTCGGTTATAAAAGTTGCTTTATACGTTTTTTTATAAATTCCATACCGTTACACGACAAACATCCAATATTTTTCCATTGGACGAATTACTCTCACCTCTCGTTCAAAAAGGAGCACGATAGTATTTCGATCAACAAGCATGAAGCAACTTAATTATTTAAATAATATAACTCTGAAATGAAAAATAAAAATCATCAGATTCAAAAAACAATAAATTAGTTACGTGATTCTGTGATAAAAATCTTCTTTGAATCTCAAATTATAATACCCAAGTTTTAGCGCACGCTGTCATTTATGTAAATTTAGCATATAATTAGCCCACTCACCATAGCGACTCACCTTGTTCTCACTGGCAGCTCTATCACTTACTTTTCTCAGTTCATGCATTTCAATGTTCCCAGTAATTCTTTTACTGCCCAGCACTGCAAGAACTACGTAAAATTCGCGATGAAAAATAAAAACGAAACTTAATAGCTCGAGACGTGTGTGGAAAAAATCAAGCTTTCATGAAAAGCTAATAATCCTCGATTTAAAAAAATGAAATGAGTCGTAGATTACTGGAAATTTATTCATAGTTGAACTTGAAATCGCTTACCCTGTTCCATTGGTAAAAGAGCTGCAAGTAAAGTAAGATTAAAATTAAAATTTTAAATATAATAAGCCTCAATCATTCACGGAGGTAAGAGTTTCATGGGGGTGGCTGACCTGCCTCGATCGTTCGAACCTGTAATTTGGAGCCTCAAGTCAAACTCGGAGTATGTAAGCCCAGGAAGTGAGTATCCTCTTATCATTGAACAGTTTAGTCACGAGCTTTGCTTGTTCCTACGAGAATATTAAACCAAGTTTCACAATAATATTATACTCTCTCTCTATTATACACTACTGACAATTTGAGTACTGGTGTTACATCATTCATTTATCTGAATACTAGTGATTCCAAATTAAAATTTATACAAAAAACAGTATGTCTTATTCAAGGAAGTAACTGAGATTTTAACGTAAAATACATTCGTAAAAGTATCGAGGAAGGTCAGTTGCATTAAATGTTCCTTAGGAAAAATTTTGCTACATTTATGGTACATTTGTCATCTATTTAGAGAGCAAAAGCATTCATGTTTAAACTTCTAGTCAGTTTAGGTTTATTAAGAGAGAAAATCAGCAACGTTTCAATATTTAAAGCAACTTATTTGTTGGAGAAAATTGTATCAATTTTATAGGCATGTAAATTTATGAGCTAGTGCCTTAATATCTAAAACATGTTTAGTATTACAGCATGCAGCATGCGCTTAGCTGTAGCTAAAGACAGGCATTTCTATGTTTCTATTTTTATAAATGTATTCTATATAGAATATATCTTGAATTGAATCAATTTAGAATATGAGTATATTCTGTATAGAACATATTTTAGTCTCATTTATTCAAGTGAATTATTCTTACGTTATCCTTGTCAGTTACATTTTTCTCGTTGGTTTGAAGAGAAAATATTTTCTGATTAAAAACTTCTTATTTAAAAAAAACTCTATTGAGCATTGGGAAGCTGTTGCGCCTGTTTCTTCCGTCAGAATGTTCTCGCGTCAGCAGCCAAGACCACGTACTCGCTGCTGCGAGTACGCTGGCCAGCCCTTTACTTAGTGGGGGCTTCAGGATTGAGCCACCAACAGGAGTTCAACAAAGTTATAACGGCGCAAGCTCAATCTTGTTTTTAAACTTTTTTACTGTACTGTACGAAATTCACCACTAAATTTACCAAATTCATGAGAGAATTTTTGAACGGAATCAATACGATTTCAAAAATGGAATTTTGTTGAATATGTTGTTCACAGGTGTCAAAAGTATTTCAAAGGAACGCTTGAGAAAAAGATTGTGATCTAACAAAAACATTTACATCACACTTTAAGGGATTTCATTCAAACTTGCATTACTAAACATTCGGCTGCACTGCTCAAAGGGCAGTAAAGAACCATGCCGAAAGAGAATTGGAACTGTAGCAGGTTTTATTTTCAGGGGCCTGTTGTCCACCGAATTAGAGGGCACGGTTGCATCAGCGACAAATAGATTTTCCATGGTATTGGTCTAAGTTTTCTTTTAGCTCAATGTTTTCCAAAATTTCATTTACTCTCATGTTTTTAACGAGAAACAACTCGAATCCAAACATGATGTGTTGTCAGATTGTAGGACATATTCACTACAATCTTGATTTCCTTCAACATAATGAAATTTTTCTGGCAAAAAACAATTCGAGATTCAAGGTTATGCATCATAATGGAAAACTCTGCTAAATCCTTTATTAGGGATGACAATTCGTTCAACAGACTTTCCTCAGTTGCTTTGCAATCTGCTGGATAATATATTAACAGCTTTCTTCTATGTTTTTTATGGCCAGAAGCATATGATTTCACAGTTACTGCGGCTTTGAAAGTGTACCGCGTGATAGAGGAAAGGAATCACTTTATTTTTTTACTGTTTTTTATAGTAAAACTAATAATAAGAATATTCCTTCATTCAGTTATATTAATTTTCATATTTATTTAATTTAATTATTTGTTTATGAGTGAGGCAAAAATTGTGTACGTCCAGCCAAACGAACCATACGATATTGTGTATGTGAAACACTTATACTACGCTCCCTCACGCGTGAAATAAGTCACCTACTGATTTCCAAGATCATGTTATTTACCTCGTTCATCAATCGGTTTCCAAAGCTTTGACCGATGTTTAGGTTATACACAAGTATTAAACAGGGAGCAGTCTTCATTGGGAGCTGGTATGGTGTAGACTTGCTTCATAGTCGCTTCAGTGCTCCACAATAGTGAGGCATTAGCAAGAGATCTAGGAATGACAAACAGGAGCTATTACATTTGGTCGTACAAAGGTTCACCCCGTGAAGGAAGTAGCGGAATTCACAGCTGTATGATGCCGCACTGTTATGCAGGCCTACCAACAACGGAGATAATCCGGTACATGCGGTAATTCAATGCAAAATTACGGTCTGAAGAAATTCAAAGCGATAGGGACCATAGCTGTGAGTCCCCGAATTGTTGACCAGAATCGCTTTGCATGAATACTGGAACTACTAAGAAACGTCAATAATAGCTCATCTCTCTTTTACTTTTGAGCGAACTCTTACTCGTAGAAGGGAACTCCATTAGATGGATATATGAAGCAGAATGAGTGGCTCATAAACGGTTGATGTTGAATCCTGCCCACAAGGCCATTCGTTTAAACTGGGCTAAAGATGCGCACATTGCACTCTAGAAGATTGAAGAAGTATCACGTGATCAGATGAATTACGATTTTGCATCCGTAGGAATAATATCCTCTACGTGTTCATCGAAGACTCATGAAGCCTTCAATAAGGCCTGTGTGCAAGAGCGGATACTAAGAAGAAAAAGGTATATCGTATTCTGGGGCTGTTTCAAATACAGAGAAGTGTGTCTTTTAGTTGGGTTATTCGTCAAACTAAACCAGCATGGCTACTTTGAGCTGCGAGAAGAAATGCATATTTGAATATCTGAATGAAGAACTGCATGTTGCTTTGCACATATTTCAGGGGGACAGCTCCAGAGTTCATCTGGCCAGAACTGATATTAATTGGTATGACAGTCATTCAGAGTATGCCAGGCATTTAGGTTGGGGAGTAAGTCTCGAGACATGAACCGAATAGAAAATATGTGTGGATAATAGAACGACCAGTCAATTAGCGACATAAGTTAGACGTTGACAAAATCGTCAAAGTACTTTGGCCACACTACGAGATCAATTGATGCAAAGGTATTTTTAAATGACCAAGTGTACACTAAAACTCTTGTAAACTCAACGCCGCACAGAATTGCTTCCATTATTCGTGGCGTGGAGGTCTTACACCGTATAAGTAGCAAGTGATCAAGTTTTCTCCACGGAATTATATGTATTCGTGTACTGTGACTATTAGCCGATAAATATCATTTTGGTTTACTATATTCAGAATGGAACGAAAAAAGTGAACGCTTTTTCTTTCGTAGAGGTCATACGTTTAGATGCATCGCATGTATTGTGTAGTGTTAGTCAATCTAGAGGTAGATTTTGTAGGACGACCGTGTTCAATCAGAGAGTTCGTCAGAGAGTTCAATTGTAGAATGTAAAATTTATTAGGTGACAGAATGTTTGACATGATGTTATGCCCTCAGGCTCAGCCGGCGCTGCAAACAATGTAAAGATGATGCTTCACAAAGTGATGAAATCATGAGGTTCTAATTTCACTCTCTGGCAGCATACGACGGGGGTAGAAACTCATGAATGGACTTCATTGCACGTTCCTGTTGGATTGGACTGTACTGCTCGTTCCTATTATATTCTACGCGTTCCTATTCTTTATTGCTCGTTCCTATTGCCATTTTCTATTCGGAGACAAGCCCGAGGAGCAGCAGACAAAAATATCCTTACACCATGCTAATAAATCAAAACCTTAAGTAGCTCTATGAATCTTTCTATCACTAACTTTTGACCAACTTAAAATTTTGTTTACCGAGGGACATAACTGTTCAAGTGAATGTTATGAATTCGTATCCCTTCTTAAGTGAAAACTCCGACTTTCTAGACGCCTCAGAGC
The DNA here is from genome assembly GCA_014899125.1 of Orchestia grillus. Classification (NCBI taxonomy): domain Eukaryota; kingdom Metazoa; phylum Arthropoda; class Malacostraca; order Amphipoda; family Talitridae; genus Orchestia; species Orchestia grillus. The sequence continues at coordinate 11,780 of VOMN01022870.1, read as the reverse complement.
AGGGAAGAATTATCTAGTCGACTTTTCGTCTGTTTTTGTCTGAAATTGAATTGATCTTATATTTCCGAACTCATGTAGAAATACAAGATCTCAACTTAAACTTAATTCAGCAATGAAAGTCATGTTTTCTAAAGTAAATAATTAGTTTAGCGGCGATGCTTTGCAACAGCATGAATTGATTTTTTATTGAACTACCTTCGAACACATTTGGAAAATTCTGAACATTAGGAGAACTAGCTGTCAAATCGAGGTTATTTCGCGGGGAATCTCAAATTTCCCGCACTGCTGAGTGAATGACATCAGTTTAAACTAAGGTGACAAATTTACAACTGTTTTTTAGTGTCTGTATGAGCGCTTTAGAATGTTCTGAGGAGCTACAAAGTGATATCAATGTTCCATTTTTTAGGAAATTACTGCTAATAAAATTACTCTATAATGATAAATTAATCTTGAGTCTACTTAAAGATAACTGTTGAGCAAGAGCGCGAAAGTGCTTCGCTTGGAAAGAAACTGCCTGCTGTCTTCTTAGTTGTAATGTAATTACCTAGGAGTGTAGCCCCCTTTGAAATAAGAGTTCCTTAATATTTTCCTATTAAATTTTTTCATATCTTGAGAGAATGAAGAACAATAAGACTTTTAAAAAGGTTTAAACAACGTATTCTCCTTGAGAACCAATGCAAAGAGAATACTCAAATTAACGTAAGATCATAGTTTACTTGTTACTTATGTGAGTGATGCATGCAAAATTTATTGCGTTAAAAACTGCGAGTATTTGTTTAATTCGATCCAAAGCAACTCTGATAAACTGAAGAAAAGTCGCCTACATTCAGCTCTCCCGACGAAAAATTCCGTGAATTTGTCGATCTGGTCGAAAAGATGGAGGATGTTGTGTAGCCGGCCGCAAAACAGCTCCAGCTTGCCGAACACGTATTGTTCACTAAAGCCGAACTGCCGGCGGCCTCCTGGTGCCTTCTCTAGTCGAGCCTGCAAGCAATAACTCACTATTATATCTTTTTCACGATGAAAGAACCCCATTCGTACTTATAAGCTGCACGTAATTTGTTTCAAGTCACCTACGTCAAATGAATCCTACTAATCACACTTAGTTCATGATTTCCAAAGAAAAGTTAATACAGAATTCATTAGGGCGCGCTAATACAAGCAGTTAAAATACATTTAAACATGCATAAAAAACACATTTTAACAAAATGCAAAAATCATCAGAACGCTGTTGTTGTTTATTTTATAACGAAACGGTTTCTAAATTTAAATAAGTTTCAAAGACGATAACTTATGGAAGAAATAAGGGAAATCATTTTAAAAGAGAATCACTGTTAAAGAACTTCTCAATTCTGAGCTGAAAAAAGGAGCAATAACAATATGAGTTACGCATCACCAACCTACAGGTTTTAACACATTCGATAGCCCTTAATTACTGCTTTCAATAAGAATTATCAATATTTTATTTACTATATTATAGAAAATAGATGGACCAAGAAGTTTGACACTTTCAAAGAACTTAAAGTAAAAAAACATGCTGTTAGTTTACACAGCTGTGAGGACACTCCGACCCACGAACTCATAATCAGCTAATGAAAACCTATCTAATTATTTTCTTTATAGTCACAAGTTTACTCCTAGTTCAGCTGCTATGAAGTTAATAGGTAAATCTATGAATGATAATGACCATGCTTCGGAGTGAGTAAAACTCAGATAATATCATAAGTGGAGTCAATGACCGTTGGTTCATTCTATTACTTAAGGTTGGAAGATTAAATTCACTTCAAAACTTCGAACAGAACGATAAGTCATTTCTTTGTCTCATGTTAAAAAACAATTTTTGTCTCATCGGGAATTTTCAATTACCATGTTTTGGATCTCTAAACGAATTCATAAGTTTCCATCATCTAGGGACAATAATTTCATAGGTACCTTATGCAGCGGAGGTATAATTCAACATATTAGTAAAATTGTTTTGTTTACTCAACGTTGAGAACGAAGAACTATGATGAAAAGCAGAAGTTACAAATATTGATTGGTTTGTCGGGAAAGAATAAACTATAACAATAAATCTCCCAAATTTTGTTCCACAGTTACATGTGATATAAATAATAATACAGTTACTAGTTAATTTAAGTGCTAAACATCAGATCATACAAAAACGATATGATCAGTATTTCAAATCATCTCTCTACAAAGTTTAGTGTTCAATCAAGTGTTACGTCCTGTATTGTTGAAGGATTCGGTCGTCTTTACCTGAGGCCTAGTTTCGTGTACGGATTATTTAAATGCGTCTGGGGGTACTTTCGGCAGGCGACCGAAAAGGTGGTTGGGACTATTGCAGACTTTGCTTTATAAGTACAGCAGAAGATATGGTTTATGAATATGAGAACGTCTTGCGAACGCTTAAATCGCGACAGGGAGGCAAGTTGTATAGATTACAAGTCTGGACAATATGGGGACCGGCTATGGGTGGCCCCAGTTCAATTAAGTCTAAGGTCTTAGTGATTAATCTTAATTAAGCGGCTTTTCTAGCAGCGAACATTACAGACTTGGCAGATCGAATTGGTTACTGCCCGGTATGGTCTGTCGTGATCACCTGACAATAAAAGACTTTACGTAAGATCACCGATGGAACTGCGCACGCAGGAGAGTCTCAGGACAATGCTAATTAAGTCACCGGACTAAAGTTACGCTAGAGAACACTATGCGAGTGCAGACGGTAAACTAAACTGCCACACGCACGAGTAAGAACACAAATGACGCCAAACAAAGATGCTGAGCTCTAGTATGAATTCGAGATTATTGACAAAAATCGAAACTTTATTGTACCTACTAGAAATACATAGAAATCCTAAAACTTGTAACTTTGGCTCATACATATTAATTTATCTGGTCTTTACGTATTATCGGGAGGACTTTTGATTTTTACTTTTTTTTAAAGGTCCTCCCGATAATACGTAAGCACCATTTATCTAATCTGATCATTTTACATTCATAGTCATGAAATACAATGAAAACAGGAAAAAATACGATTGAAATATTAAGCAAAAAATTTGTATACAGAGGCACTTGAAATTGATGCTACGTAAAGAACTACAGAAATTATTTCTGACGATCTAGCGAGTAATGACGTCTCAAAAGTTCTTCCTTCCTTTTCTACTGTATATCTAGTGCAAAGCATAGCCTAGCGTTATCACGTTCTCTTGCCTCACGTCACCCATATACACATCATTCACTCGGGGGGTATCACACATACTTCCAACCGACAATATACTGTTGAATCCTGTGCAATCAGCAAAAATTTATTATTAAATTTGATGAATAAAAATTGATATTCGTTATTGATGAACGGAACTACTTATTGATATTAATAAGTCAATATTAATAAATACTGCTTTCATCACACATTACGTATAATTTCATGTGTTATGTGTTATGAAATCCAGACCCTCACGCACTCTGACGAGTGACGTCGGACTAGCTGTGTCTTTCAGCTGTGTCTTTCAACTGTGTCTTTCAACTGTGTCTTTCAGCTGTGTCTTTCAGCTGTTTCTTTCTGCTGTATCTGACTAGCTGTCTCTTTCAGACAATCTTGTGGAGGCTGTCAGATATTTGACTACCGACACGATTTCAGAATAGAGAGCAAAGAGAGCATTCGATGCCCAGATTTGAGTATTTTCAGATACTGTCTTCTGTCACTGTCTTTTGCCACCGTCTGATCGTGTGAAAGGCCCCTTACCACCATTTCCGGTTAGTACTAAGCTAATTTTTTCTCCATTGCTACTTTATAATTCCACCGTATCTAAAAATGGAGAGGTACATAACTGTTGATCGTTATAAATATTGGAAAATAAAACGTGTACATCAAACTTTTGAAAATTCATAAAAAAGAAAAAATGCTTCAAAAAAGTTCATTTAGTTTTTACCTGAGGAAAAAGAGCGGAGGACATACTTCTGCACAAGAGGAACTCTCATGTTTCCAACTTGATGGAGGACGAAGTTCCTTTTCACTGAACAATTCTTAATAAAATAAAACGTTCATTTTATTGTTCTCTGATTGCCTATCAAATTAATTAGATTGGTCCTATTTCAACCGCCATCAGGCTAAGCAGTTGAGAGTTCCCCTGGAGCAGAAACTTGTCTTTGCTATAGATATTCGATAGAGTAATATCGTTACAATTGTACAGCGTCCACCAACGTAGGCGTCTGGTCGGAGCCTTGTTCTTTGACCTGTTGCCAGNTAAAGCAATAAAAATTGTGTTTTTAACGATTTGGCTGCAGGTAGAGGGCTTTAATTAAACAAATTGTACAGCGTGTACAATGTAATAATTTTCACTCTGCAGTATCTTGAGCATCATTTATATATTTCACAGAGTTTCTTCGAGCATTACTTTTTTTCTCCATGACATCAACCTAACTCGAGTTTATAGCGCTGTTCCAGCGAGACCAGTAATTGTTTATCTATGAAAAGGAGAAATAACTAAGAAAAAGGTTTCGCAAAAAAATGCACTGCTAGATTTTACTAAGGGTCAAAAGGAAGAAGATGCACTGTATATTTTCCACCGAGCAGCGATCACTTGACAGGTTGTGGGAATGAAATGAAACCCAATGTTTTTGTGACTGAAATTAATATCAGGTAATTCTAAGCGGTAAAGTTTTACAACTAAGCTGGGCAGGCATGGCATCGTCAATCTTCGACTCTTCGAGTATCTGTGCAGCCTAACTTTCCCAGATCTCGTTTCTATCTTTACCTGAGCCAAGGTACATTATGAGGCGCCGGATATACTTCAGATAGCTCAAAGCGCACTATGGCAGTACGTCTTACCAGACACTCGTGCTACTCTAGTTTAGAAGATATTGCGAAATGAATATTATTACATTGTACATATTGTACAATTGTTATGGCAATACTCGATTGGATATCTCCTGCAAATAGTCTCCCTTTACGGAAGGACCGTCTTCGGTTTTAATAGTGAATTTTAATGGTCACGGAATTTTTTTTACATCACCATACGCACAAGCCTTAGCCAAAATACGGCTCGAAACACACTTTAAATAAAACGGTGCAGATCTCTAAAAGAGAATATCACGAGTGTCTGGTAAGACCTACTACTGTAGTGTGACCTGAGCTACCTGTAGAGTATCCAGCGCACGATAGTGTCCTTAGGTCAGGTGTAAATAGAAGCTAAATCTAGTACAGCAAGGCTATACAGACACTGGGAGAGTCAAAGATTGACGATCCCGCACCTTCCTATCTTGGTTGTAAAGATGTACCACTGTGAATTCACCTGTCCTAATATTAATTCTAGTTACGGAAACATTTCAAATCATTTCCATAAGCCGTAAAATTATCGCTGTTTGGTGAAAAATAAGCCGGACTGAATTGATGGCCAGAGTGAGGATGATATTTGTGAATTTTTTCTTGTATCGGCGAATGGATTTGTTTCAGATGTCGTCCTGAGTTCAACCAATGATCAATGAGAATATTAATTCATTATTAGCATCAGATATTCACTCAAGCCATATGTCTGTTTCTACTGGGAAGTTATCCTTCACCGTTCTACATCAAATTTTGTTACAATAGGTGTCTTGATACTGGTTTCCATAATTGGCTGCCTAGCTTTGTTGTTGTATAAGAAGCCCCTCATGAAAACAAGATTCTGAATACTGCTGGGTTCCTAGACTTAGAACACCAACAAAGGGTGCAATTAGGATCAATTGATAGACATGTATTTCGGTTTTAGTTACTTGAACCAAACATGGAAACCCTTTCTATTCCAGCTATTCATATGACTCCAACGATGGAACGTTACGTTCCACGGTGTTTCTTCGCGGAAGCTCGATCCCCTAGCCCTAAGATGCACCAAAACTAGACTTAAACTCCAACCACCTACGCCCCGAACGTCCGCGTTTGTAAAGGTAGGCGTTGACGAACGTATGCGGATGTGGAGAAACTCCCAGTCAGATGCACCCAGACTTTCACGATAAAGACTCTGCTGGGAAGCACGAACGGAGAGTGTAATCTCACTATGACGTTGCTTCCAGTCTATCCTGAGCAGAGACTGCATAACGTTGAGTGCACATGCACTCGCCCGAGCGCACTTACACCCCATGTGTTCAAGTGATGCCATTTCCTGTGCCTTGCGCTTAGTTTGTTTTGTTGCTAAGGTATTTGCTCGTTTCGTAGTATTAAAATATGTCGTTCACTTACTTAATTTTGCAAGGTGTGTGTTATGCTGGCCAGAATAATGCATTTGCTAATGTAATTTCTTCACCCATTGTCCTTTTTTTGGACATTACTTAGTATTGATCGTACATATAATAGTTATTACTTTTCGAGAGGTGCGTTTTAGTTCTGTATGTTGCTAAGTCTTAGGCTTGTCGATCCCACCAATGTTACTTATTTCTTTAAGGTTCTAAAACGTAGGACAGGAATTAATCCTACCTTAAAATACAACAGCACCACAATCATTCCAGGAACCTAATTTTTCTTGTTCCGAGGTATTTTCGATACTATTTAACCCTTGTTGGAAATTATTTAGTATTATTTCAATTTAAATGGAATGAAATGATATTACATTATTTGTGCCTCGCTTGATTTTGAGCCCACGTTTATTTAACTTGTCATTTTAGTCGTATTTTCGATGAGCCTTGCGCTTATGTTCATATAAAAAAATTCCTTGACCTTTAAAATTCACTGTTGAAAAGAGGACAGTTCACCCGTAAGGGGCGGGCTATTTGAAGGGGATTTTCGATAGAGCATTATCGTAACAATTGTGCACTATGTATATTGAAATACTGTTCATTACGCAGTGTGTTTTAAACTAGAGTCCCACGAGTGTCTGGTAAGACGTTCTGCCATAGTGCGATTTGAGCTATCCGGAGTGTGCCCGGTGCATCATAATGCACCTTGGCTCAGATATAAATAGAGGCGAGATCTGGTGAAGTTAGGCTGCACAGATACTCGAAGAGTCAAAGATTGACGATGCCATGCCTTCTCAGCTTGGTTGTAAAACTCTACCTCTGTGAATTGATTTATATTAATTCCAGTTACGGAAACATTGCGTTTCATTTCATTCCCACAACCCCTCAAGTAATCGCTGCTCGATGGAAAATGAACAGGGTATCATCTTCCTTTCGACCCTTCGTAACAGCTAGCAGTGTATTTTTTTGCAAAACCTTTTTTTAGTAATTTTGTTTTCATTATTGAGACCAAATTACTTGTTGCGCTACAAGCGCGCTAAAAAGTCGAGTTGAGTTCATATTCTGAATAAGAAAAGTGTTGCTAGAAGAAACTCTGAGAAATACAGAAATGATGATCATCTGTCGTTGATTGACGATTATTTCTTGATGTTTTTAAACTTTTTTCGAAATTGAGTGACAAAGATTTGAGTTTTCTTAGAAGTTCATTTAAAAATAGAATATCAAACTTGGCCTTGTGGCTGGAGCTGCAGAAAAATTACTATTATACCAACAACAGCAGCTGTGCATAGGTAGACAACTTTAAATCTCAACCATTTAAATCTCAACTCTCGCAAGTCCAAAGGCCGGCGGCGTCGAGCTAGGAACCTCTCTCATTCCACCAGTTGTATGAAAGAATAAAATATGAACTCGGAGACCTACACAAAAAATTTCAGCAAACGAAACGAAAGAACACTTGAAATTTTTGAGTCCTCGCTCATGAATAAAAAAGTGACAGCAAATTCGAGAGCAAAAGGAAATCAGGAGAAATATCATTTTTTTCTGATAACTACATTTGGTAAATGATTTTCCTTCGCACGTTGCAGACCATGAGTGCCTACTCGACGAGTACAAATAAAGGTTTACACGGATCAATATATCGTAATAATTTACACAAATAAATTTTTCGAATTGAGCCTCGTGAAATTTGAAAGTTTTCTGTGGTTTGTAAGAATGTATAAAGTTGTTGTCATTACCGATTTAGTATTTTATTGTGTTTTCACAATTAAACCCAAGAAATTGTATCAGACTATCACAATATTTAGCACTTATTTAGCTCAGTAAATTTTCTATAAAAAAGTGATCGGAGGAAAAAGCCAAAAAATAGCATTTAATTTCAAGGTTTTCAGGTAGCTTTTGTTACCAGTAAATAATCTGTAAGAAGCTAAATAGAACAGAGCATTCAAGCATTTACCTTTGCACACTAAAGCTTAGTACATGACAAATATTTCGATACATGAATATCGTAGATTGTGCACATAATCTTTCTAAATTTTAGTACAAAGCAGTATGCTAATTTTATATACCCAGCTCTTTCGTAAAAGGAACCAAATATGCTGGTCACAGTTATTAAACAAAGTCCATTTTTTGGCTATGTATCACATCTACGTACCTCCTTTTTTGGTTCTGTATTTGATTTGTTTTCATAATTACTTCTCGAAGAGTAAACATAAATAAAATTTGAGTTTGGACTCAGACTTTTAGTTTAATGAGCTTCCCTCTGTCAAAATCTCATCAACTTTGACTCAATATGAGTAAAGTTATGTGTTGATTCGCGCTATGTTCTATCATTATTTGCTCTACTTTAGTCGCTCCCAATCTTGCTTGGCATGAAGGAAAACACTATAATGTTATTTGATATATAAAAAGATAACAGGTTTTATGAATGGGTCACATACTTTGGTCTTCTCATAGCTCCTGCGATAAGCGGCGCTGAGTCTCAAGCAGTCATCGATTCTCCTTCTGACTTCCGGCCTTGGCTGGGTCCAAATAGTCTTTTCTCCTCTGTGTGACACGTGAACTTGGCACGCTCGGATCATCTGGTTCGTGATCTGCACAGAAATAATTTCACTGGAATAACCTGTGCATTTCTCAAGATGTTCAACTGCTTACAAGTCACTTTAGACCTCTCTACACTTCGGCTGTTCATTGCCTTTTAATCACATCAAGACGGAGGGGATTCCATGGTACAAGTCTCATTTTTGTGAACGTATGTTTTCAATTTATGACACGGAATATGGTGTCCTGTGTCACACTTTGGTATTCAGAGGGATCACGAGTCGGATACACCGGGTTATTTGCTCCAAAACGATAATTCCCGAAACCAGTTACACATCGCTGTCAAGGGGATGGAAATATCCGGTACCCTCTGTGGACGGTTTACACATACAGTGCCACCATTATTGATACGTAGTTGCTACGTCGGAGTGAGAGCTTCTCTGAAGCATTAGGCGCTGCTCTACTGCTCTAATATCTTTTTATTCAAAAAAAATATGGTAATCCCTTGCGACAATTTGAAATTATGGTATGATATTTCCTACCATATGATGTTCTCAAAACTCAAGGTAACTAACTACTCTTCTTAATAAAGTCATCGATGTCTCGTCACTACAGCAAGAAATTATCTATGAAATTATTTCTTCGATTCCAATTTCATCATTTGCCACTTCGACACACAAATCGCCAGTCAGAACGCACATATTAACATAAAATCCTCGAATGGATATCAATTACAATTGTTTAATGGTTTATTACGTAATTGCCGAAGCTAAAATACAAGGTTAAATTTTGAATAGTTCGTTCCTTCCAGGTTATGCTATTACTTAGAGTTGACTTGCACCAAGTTGGTTCTCTTCAGCAAATGTCACCATCTCCATATTCATACAAATGAATTAAAATAAATATTTAACCAAGCTGGTTTTTATCTCCGAATTTCATCATCTTCACATAATAAATAGAATAGACATTCCACCTTAAGCTGGTTCTCATCTCCAAATTTCATCAACTGCAAATTCATCCATTAGAGTGCAGCTCTACATTCTGACAAGATAAAATAAAAATGTTGCTTGACAATGTGAGCAATTGAAATAATTTCTTCTCTCACCTTGATAAGAAGAGCTGATAATTTTTCAGACGTGTTGTAGAATCTGGAGACGGAATGAATCATGCGGATTGTGTTGAAGAGAGGCATGATGTAGGGTATCATACCGGGCTGGAAGGACACACGAGTAGCAGCCATTAAAGCGCAGCTAATGCAGGCCATCCGCCTGGTTTATATTTTTGTATGAAAATACGAAAATTAGCGGAGCAGTCACTCGTAGTCAAAGTTATTTCGACAGGCTGCAATCAAATCAATAGTACTTTATCAGACAACAAAATCCAATACATTACGCACGTTGAAATGAAGTGGAAAAAGCAATAGTCTACATTTTTTGTATGTTAATTGTTAAGGCCATGTCGAAATAAAGTAGGCACCACTTAGTGCGCCAATGAGGGATATATTAGAGCAGTTTGACCATTGTCAAGTTCAGGCATGCAAAATACCTGAAAACCAATCAATTTCCCCTATGTGTACCAGTCGTAACATACTAATACATATGTATGTTAAGCTTCACAGTTAAATTATTAGAATATGATGCTCTCTGAAAGTGCAACCAACATATATGTGAGTTGAGACCTTCCTTATTGAATAATTAGAATGTGAAACCAGATACCTGAAAGCACCGACTTTCCTGGTACTATGAGCATTTTCGAATCTCAACTAGACAAATTCTACATTTGAAATCTCTCAGCATTTTAAACTACTCATTTGTAATTAGGCTACAACTTCGGAGAAATTAATGAAGAAAATCGAATGCTTCAACTGCATACTTTTCCAATAATATCAAATGCTATCATTGTCTATCATTGATCCGTGCCTCTGGCGAGGCTTTCTTCAGAAGCACTATCAGCTGCATACGATGGAGAAGTAACTGTCACAACGTCATTATTACTGATTTCAAGGAAGATCTGACAAATAATGAGATACTACAATAACAGAACTGCCGCTTTCTTACGGTTGAATCGACGTTCTGCATTCTGTGCCTTATGATTAATGGCAGTGATTGTGACTAACTCTTCTTTATACAAAGTCCCTTTTTTATTTTAGTAATGCAGGAGATAGTGGTAGAGGTGATCGCTAAGTGAAGTGGTCCTATTGATAATAGCTCCTTGATTTTGTCCCATCTTGCTTAGTACTATTTAGGTGCCTGTGCGGGATTGGTGCCTAAAAACATAAGACTATAGTAGAGATTTAAGAATGAGTCCCTTGGCTCATTCGGGCTGCTACGTACTTTCTTTCCTATTTTATTTTAGGGAACCGAGTCATAATTACAGATCTGGCCGTAAATTTAATTTATAATTATATTTGCTTGGGAGTTCATGCGCAGAGATCAACGGTGGAGGTCAACGGACTACAAAAAATACCTCCTTTGAAGCCAATAACTACTTTCTAGTAAAGTAGCTCTTAGCAGAACCAGCGTTGCTTCAACCTGCTTTACTTCGACTAACATTGCTTTGCGAGTGAAACGTTGCAGTTAGTTGAGGTGACTTTCAGAACAATAATGGTTGCTTGCTTCGTTGCTCATGTGTTGCTATTCTGTCCGACTACAGTACATTCTCTGTGCGTACTGCTGTTCCAGTAAGCACGGATAAATATTTCGAGTTCGAGCCTTCATACACTTGATTCACTTATTTCATTGCACTTTGTTCAGTCACCAGTAAAATTCCAGTCAAGGGGAGTAGTACTCATGAAATAGTGAAAAACAATTGAATATATTTTTAAAATTAAAAGCGTATGCACATGGTATACAGCTTGTTCCCTTGGTGCATAAAAAGATGCAGACGAGAAACACATGGTTGGATATGTATATGTAATTTCCAAATTAATTCCGATCAGTTTCATAGTTCGCCACAAAAATATATATGTTTAAATACACTAAGAAAGAAAGAAAAAAAGTCGTTTATTCCGATCTCATTCACATACAAAGCATGGTACA
>VOMN01022851.1:0-14218 GCA_014899125.1 Orchestia grillus | reverse complement strand
TGTAGAATCTGGAAATCGACCCAAAGACCCCCCTTAACTAATGAACTAATAGAAATAGTGATAACGATACCGCTGTATTTTGAACGACCCTCACGTGAAGGCGTGGCAGGCAGCCAGGCTGGCACCATAGCTTGACAAACCCTCGAGACTGGCGAGTCTTTTTCTGTTTGTTTTGTTCATCTCCTGTTGAACGGGTATTTTCTGGATGTAGTGTAATAATGTCAGGGTATATTGTATGTTATTGTGCCTTTGATAACACTGAGTACAAATTTTTACTTTTGTCCTGTTCCTGGGGTAAACAACGTTCATCATATCATTTTAGGGAAATAAAATGAAAAATATTTAAAGCTGGAATTTGCTGTTGTGATGAGGTCACTGAATTTTCGAATTTACCTCTTTTCAACATATTGCCAATCCTAAATATAATACAAGTACCATTCAAAACCAAGGTTTCATCGAAATAACGAGCGTTTTTCATTGTTTTACCATGGTAAGTGTTAGAAAAAAAGCACTCAATTGGCAGGAACCATAATCATGGTACACACATGGTGCTATTGTGTGTGTCACCCAACATCATAATACCAATTTACAAATTCATATGTTCGAACGAATGCAACGTTTATATTGAGTTCCCAACAAAACTTTTTATTCAATATTGATCCTAATCAACAATTATTTAAATCACGTCATTTTATAAATTTCAATATGTGTTCATCAAACTTAGTTATTTCAATTCATATATTCATTAAAACCCGTTATTTTTAACGGGCGTACATACTAGTCGGAAATAACGATGGTCATGCACTGATTCCAGGAGCTGTACTTGGACGGCAACGAGCTGACGTCAGAAGGAGCCATGGCAGTCGTGAAGGCGATGCATAACAAGCCCAGCCTCACCAAACTTATGATGGACGACAACATGTTTGGTGAGCTGTCCTGAGTCGCTCTCAGCTGAAACATCTATGGTTATTTTGTCTTTTTGGCCCCCCAACCGCAAATATTCCTGCCGAATGATCGGACCGACATAAAACAGTACCGGTACTGTGGTGGGCTTACATCTGGGAAGTAAGGATTCGACTCCCGGCTGGGGCAACATGATTTTCACGGAGCCACGGAGTGCTACCTTTGGAAAAGAAAGTTTAAACCTTCACATCACTCATGCTTCATTAGTTATGAATCGCTCCAAATCCTACGATGTACTGTGTGTTTACTGTATTAAAATTAACAACGCTTCTTTGTTTTTACCTCGAGGGATCATTTTCAGGATCGACATCTGGGTTTGCGACACAAATGCGTTGGTTCGTTTGTCTTTTGGGCTACCGTCTGCTTTTCAAATTATTCATTTTTTAATTTCTTCTTCACTTTTTTGAACTTTATTTGCGAATGGACGAGCTTAGTGAGTTAACCTCTGAATACTTTGAAGTATTCAAATTTTAATAACTGTTGCTGGCGTCGGGTTTTTTAATTCTAAAACGCGGTTATATTCAAATTGTAGTTCAATGTAATAAGTATTTAATTTTGATGGCTTGACTATGATACTTGCCTCCAGTTGTGACGTAACTACGATACTTATGTACGTATAATTGTCGCACATGACTCATTGTATTAGTTATGTTGAAATTTGTTCCATTGTACAAAGTCTGCATGGTTGAGGTGCATTACCATCTTCAGAGGTATATTTTAATTTGCTAGAATAAGGTACAATTGGAACGTACTGTAAACCTTAAAAACCTAGTTGATATTTCTAAAAGCTTACTAAGAAAAGATGGACGCATAAGACGTATTTGTTTCTCTCTCGATTTGAGAATCGCTCCAATTTAAAACCCTCTATTTTAAATCTCTTGGGGGTGAAGGTTGAAGCAGACCACGAAATTGCCGACTCCTTGTAGCTGTTTCAAATCTCTTGATATATCCTCCATCTCCCAGCAATGTTTCTGATCCAATTTGTGCGTTTCAGGGGAAAGTGGCCAAAAGATGATTGAAGACTTCTTGAAAGACGTGGGCAAGTTTGACGCTTGGGTTCCTTTGGAGAACAACGCTCCCACGGACTCGGAAGTGGAGGATGAAGAGGATGAGGACGACGAAGAGTCAAGTGAAGAGGAGAGTGAGGACGAACAAGAAGAGGGGGATAATGCGGCTCAGAGTGATGCGGACACTGACGTTGAGGTGGTGTCAGAGCACATCGTCAAACCTCCCCCCAGTGTGAGCGAAAACTCGAGGTCTTTGGATTCAAGCTTCATTGTGGGACCCATCAGTCCTGTGCAGGTGAGAGGAATTGGTTTTTAGTGAGACTTGAGAGCTGATTTGGGAGGCCTGAACAAGTTTGGGCAGACTCAATAGCCAGCACTAAATGAATGAATGTGGGCGTGAAAATGATTTTCGCTGAGATGAGGTTGACTTTTCCTCGTTGTGGAAGGAATGGATGCATTTGTTCGGGAAGTAAGGTTCATGGATATTACGGCTTTTGTTTCAATATTCAAAATCTGACGTCGTAACGTCGTAATCTTTATCAATTTCAACACGCGTTACCGTTTGGTTTTCAATGCTTTACTACTACTGACGTGGTAAGGGATGTGAGATTTAAGCTTCATTTTCCAGGGAAAGTACTCCCTGATTAAGTGAAATACCTTGCCTGAGCCAGGATTCGAACCCTGAACGTCCCGGCTGCGAGGCCATCACGCTAACCACTACGCCATGAAGCCCACAATGCGTAAGCAATGCCATCTCTCTCAATTTATATTCAAAATCCCAAGCATCACAGCATTATGGAACATGAGTTAGCCATATGGCTGTTGACTTCTCATGGTCACAAGTAATGTTCTTATGTTGTCTTCCCTCACTCTACAACAGGTACTTACTTCGATGTCTAGAGATACAAAGAACATTACACTGTAACAGCGACTCACTTAGATGTGTAGGAGTAAAAGAACATGTCTGTATAATAGTTACTCTCTTCGATGTGTAGAGATACGAAGAACATGACATGTTATTTGAGGAACTTTATGTCTTGCTTTTTGTAAAGGGATATAAACTGAGTATTATTTACTGAATTTACTGCTCTCTTGTATAGGGTACAAGAATTTTAAGTGTGTACATATTATTTTATCGTCCTGCTGTTTATAGGAGCAATAGAAAAGCTCTATTAATTAACATAATCGCCATATCCTTGTGTGGAGCTTCTACACACATCATCCTGTATTGAAGGGCTGCTACGCAACTTCTTGGGTAGAGCTGTACAAGGTTTTCCATAAAACTACACATCGTCTTCTGTAGAGTGATAGTCTTTTATTAGGCTACACGTTTTCTTCAAGGCTGTACAACGCTTTCTGTAAGTCTACACATCTTCTATTGGGCTACAGAACGTCTTGTACAGTTTCAAAATATCCCAAGTTTCATAATTTCATTGAATAATTCCCAGTTCTGTGCAATAATAGCTACAAACCAACATTCAGTACTGAGCTACAAAGCAACGTCTTGTATAGAGCAACGCCCCAGGCTTCATTAAATTACTCCCCGCGCTGCAGGGCACGGCAGTCGACTTCGTAGCCGCTCCTAGCGCGCCGCGGTTGCTGGGGTTGCCGGTGTCGCAGCTTACCACGGAGGCCCTAACGGCGGCCGCCACTGCGGACTGCAGGTCTCCTGACCAGGAGATCAGCAGCCTCGTGCGCCTCCTCGTGAAGGCAGCAGCCCTCTCGCACACCGATGACACGGAGGTGCGTATCGTGCCTCCCTGAACCTTGAAATGTGGGCATTCATTAATGCCTATCAATTCCCACCAGCAATCGCAGATCCTTCCAACAGGTTGTTATTCACCTCAGTCGTCATTTGAACTTGCAATGAAGACCGATGTCAGCCGGGACTTTTATTACGTTGCTTGCTTGTTTACTTGAAACCGTGCACAGAAGAGAAAATATGCACTTATATCATGTAAAAGCAAGGAATTTAAGTCGGGTAAGTTAGTAAAGTGGATACGGGAATGAGAAAGAGGGCAGAATCGTTTTTCGGTCGGCTCTGAGATATTCAAAATTTATACTCTTCGTTTAATCACGTACTGTGGATACCGATTTAACTGCATAGGATATATTCCTGGATACGGTTCGATTTTGATAAATTTCATTTGACCCAACGGGTCACGGGTTGTCTAGTTCCCTATAATAATCACACATCCTACGGACAGGCTGGCTTCTTGAAGACTTTCAGTTAGCTATTTTTTTCTGATCCCGAGTTATGATCGGTTCCACTTGAAGACTTTCATGCAGTGCGTTAGGATTTTATAAGGACGCGACCTTTGCTACCTTGTGTAAGTGCAGTTTGTTGCCAAGTTTCAATTCAGCATGCGGCAACTGGTGTGTGATCTTTCAATATTCTGCCCCATAAGTCTTGTACGATTTCGAAGTGTGGATTTTTAAGCAGGTCTGGATTTCTCACTATACCAATTTGTCTAATACATATCTACTGGTTGGAATCTGTGAGTGTGGGTTTTCAAGCAGGCCTCAGTACGACAATACGTTAAACTTTCAGTTACTGGCGGCGGTGTCGTCAGTGGTGCAGACGCTGGGTAAAGCGATATTCAGTCGTGCAGAGCAGCACCTACTCGTGTCCTTCACCACCAACACTCTGCTCGTCTACCTCGGACTCATCAAGTGTGAGGTACTAGTGCAATCCTCTCGTAGGCCTTTTTTTACATTGCTGTAACACATCTAATGCGTAGATTCCTCATTCTCTTTGTCCCATCTCTTTACGCGCAACATATTCCATGTTACGGAAGTGCTGCCGTCTATTCTACCACGACTTAAATTGCTGTACTTATTTTGAATCCTGAGTTTTTTAAATTTAGAATCCTGATTGCTGTCTTAGGCTAAACTATATTTTGTTTTTCTTCTATATCTGGGAGAAACGCGTGAGTGAGCACGCTTTTTCTCCGCAAATTCACGTCGCAATGTGCTGCGGTGACACGTCTAGCTTGAATAGTTGTATGTTTCCTTCGTTAACTTGCATTTCTTCCTGAATTGTAAGGCAATGCCTTTTGCGCGCGTTCCTAAAATTGTTAGTTAAAATCCATTTCATTGTCTCATTTTAAAGTGATTCCACCTCGCATCTCTCCAACAGCTCAAAAGCCACAAGCTGCAGTAGCCTTGGCAATTAAGCTAGCAAAATGACTTATAACTCATAATCATCCAGTTATTAGTTTCGAAAAAATATGGAATTAAAACGAATCAGTCTCAGCTGGAACTCGACACTTCACATTGCTAGGCCCGCTGCACAATTATGTGATTCTCATTATGTTGTGAGAGGACTTATTTCGTTTCATTGCTTCAGCTTTTCTCATGTACTGGAGATGAAATTACCGTAGATTCATTTTTCAAGAGCAAGTAGGTATTTGGAAACGTATCATTTTGTTCCTTTCTTGAGGTTCTCCTGTACAAATTCTTTTATCATACGTACACGGTCTCATAGAGTCACCTTACCTTCATTGTTATCATTCGGATAGGATTTATCCACGTAGTTTGATACTTCAAGTTCCTATCTTTCATATAACTTGGAATTATTTTTTCAGGACAAGAACTTCTCGGTGACGTGGGAGCAAAGAGGAGTTTTAAGGAGTCTAGCAGCGCTCGTTAAGGAGAAATACTTCCCTCAGGACGCCAAGAATACTCTAACCTACTTTATTTCCAGGTGAGCTTCCATATTTCGTCCATCCGTTAAGGGTGCCTCATGAAATGTAGGTCTCGCACCAGAATATCGAAAACTCGCCTAATATTTAGCCGCAGTTGCAGAAGGAGGGTAACAGAAATACAGGCTATCGACAGATGTGCATAAATGAGATTCAAGTGGCCCAAATTTGGCTTGTTATCAGACTAGTTAGCGATATCCTAGAGTGAGATACTCATTTTTTTTGTGAACCCTGTATGATGGATCGAAAATTAGTACAAGTGTGGTGGATAGAATGGCGATGCAGTAGAATAGATTGACTATAAAAAGCTGTTATGTCTATTCTGAGAGTGGATAGAAAGAATTTAGGGCAGCACTATGTAATAGATGAATGAGAGTCGAAATCTTAATATGCATATTGTGAAGGTGATGGCGATGCGGAAATGAAAAAGGTAACGCCACAAAGAATTTCTTGACGAGGTAATCAAAATACGTTCTCTATTAATAATATTTGGTCGATTTTATTTTAATAGACATACAAATTCAATGAAAACGACTGAAAAACTAAAAACTTGACCGTGCGGAAAATTATTATAAAGAGCATCTAAATCTTGGACTAAAATACTTCCATTTGAGATACCATCTTTTTTCCGCTATCGACAGGCCAAGCCCGAGACTGGACGCTATGCCCGAGGAGAAGAACAAGCTCTTGAAGGCGCTTGCGTGCTGATGTTGAAGTCACAGTCCCGGTACCAGAGGCGCCGAAGTGTTGATGTTCACAGCAAGGATCAGAGCTCGTCGTGCGGACGAGGTGACGAGGCTTATCGTGCATCGAACGTAACGCCTATTGAATTCTATTTATATATGTTCATTCACGAGGGAACTTCTACAATTCTTTGATCCCTGAGTTGTGTAATGAAATTTATGTTTTCGGGGTGAGATGGGCAGAAGATTCCGAAGTATTAGTTACCAATGGCATGCTACGAATACTGCTACATTTTGCGTACCAGTTTACAAGTTTTACTGGCATACAAATAGAGTAGAAATCTACATTTATCCAGAGTCGGCAGGGAATCATATAAGACGCTTTGTACCAAATCCGCATGTAGGAAGTTATTTTGTTCGTCAGAAGAAACAAATGTGGCTCAGGAGTTATTGTAATGTTGTAGAGGGATGAAAATCCCATACTGGTCTTAAAAACCTATTTGTAACGTTGACATCAATGTTATTCTATACCATTTATTCCCACAATTCACTTGAGACGGTTCTAACTTAAACAAGTTCACTTGAACTGATTCAAATATGGTTAATGAATTTCCGATATTGCACACCGAATATGCAGCGTTATAACATATTTTAAAGCTGTATTTCACGACTGAATTTTATAAGCGTATGTTCCTCATATATACACACCAGGAAAATGTAATGAGAACCAAAGTGTGTGAAGGTGCGTTCTCTTCACTGAAATAAAGGAGCGTTTTACAAGAGTCTTTCATTCATGAAAAAGTATATGTCTCGCACTGAGACGCTCGCTACTGAAGAGGCTGTTATATAAACAGCGAAACATGAGAAAAAAAGTTGTACACATTATTCAACAAGCAACGAAGATAGGAAATCAAAATACAGATCCCTCACTTGAACTTAGACCCTAATGACATTCTCACAGTGGGTACAACTAAATCTGTTAAATCTCTGAATAGCGAAACGTTCCTTGAACACGCATGATAAAATTATACTATTTGCCTCTCAATGGAAATTCAGGTGTCCTACTTGGCGTTGAAGACAATCGATGAAGGACAGTCCCCTTCAGCGCATCGAACTCTGCTTTTGTTGAGAAGCTCTTCCACTTCAAGCTGTTGGTATCAAATATTCCAAGGCTGAAGTACCCGATGGAATCAAAAGTCAAGTTCGGTAAACAAACAGCTCAAATCGTGAAGCCAAGTATTAGAACTATTGTTCTATTGTAAAGAAGGGCATATGAAGATGAATTTAATAATGCACAAGTTGAATGACTAAAAATATAACATGCATGCAGGACATGGTGTCAAAATCGGCAATCACAACAGCAATATTTTCTTCGCGTCGAAGAATTTAGACGAATCAGAGAAGCGGCAACACTCGCGGATGATGTCGTGAGAACTGCTCGAGTAATCGCCTTCACGAAAGGAATGAGAACTAAAATTGAAGCTAACAATCACAGCGCAGCTGTTCTAGCTTCCCACAACCTGAGACAAACGCGACTCTCTGCCTGTCCCAGTGCAGTCAGAGGCAGCAGAGAATCATACTTGAGCGTCAACAATCACCGTACCAATGTTTAGCTGCGCATTTCTGTTCCATGATGCGAAAATGGTGTAAATAAACTACCACAAAAATATGTTTACCAAGTACGTCAATTCCAAAAGATGCACTCGCAGATCGGGCCTAAGGCAGAAGTCACAACACTAATAATTTTATTTAAAATCTTATTCAATGTCTGGCATTAATAAGTTTGTTCTTCGCACGAATAAGGAAGTTACGATAGGAAGTAGGAACAGTCGGTATTTCTAAGTTCGGCATTAGGCTAAAATCACTTCATATGAATATATTGAAATCAACATCTGCAGACAAGGAATACGAAATGCTCAGCGTACGCGATTTACAGATACAGCTTCATAAACAGCGACACGCAATTTCTAATAGGTTCTACCACGATTTTACATAGAAAATTGAAGAATTGACATCATGAATATTTACATATATATTTTCCTAAACACATTGCCACGACTCGTGTATATATATGAGTGAAGTATAACCTACAGCTTTTAAATGTTCATGGCTCACCGAAGTGAAGGAACTCAAAAAACACGGAGGACAAATGGGCACAAGTCTGATCGTGGCAATACGAGTTCCCAATGGAAGAGATCCTGCAAGTCAGCTCTTGTTTACGATCAAATTTCCGACTCAAGTCTCTGAAGAAAAGATGTTATTTTCTGAAGAAATGAAATGGCAAAAAGACCGAGCGAAACAGCTGACTCTGGGAATCATCCACTTCATGTTCGATCAACAAAGAAATAATCAAAAGTTCCCATTCGTGCGGCGTGGAAGTCGAAAGATGCCTCGGAAGCAGCTCAATTAAAATGTCGTTTGGCAAGACTAATTGGAATGTACCCATGGTTTTGCTAATCAAAACGCGGGATTCGGAACACCTTTAGTGTTTTGGTTCCCAAATTTTGCGATACTAACTCTCGCGTGTTGTGGGTACTCCATTTCTCATAAAAGAGAAGATACGAAAAAAACGCAGTTCTCATAAAAGAGAAGATACGAAAAAAACGCAGTTCAGAGAAAAAAACGCAGTTCTCAAAATTCTAGAATATTTTTTTAAAGTAATAATTAAAAACTACATACCATTGGAAAGAAAATTTGGAAGATTTGGAGGATGGAGCTACAGCAAATATCGCTCATTCAAAGCAACGGTTCAAACAAATTAATTTCAAGAAGCGGCCCCATTGAATGGCCTGCGCGATCTCCAGACCTTTCGCCGCTCAATATTTTCTATGGGGTTATTTAAAAGGAAAACTATACAAAAACCCTAGAAAGTAAATGAACTACAAAATAATATTCGAAAAGAAATTAGCAATATTAATCGCGCCACGTTGCAAAATGGTATGACCAATATGAAACAAAAATGTGAAGAATGTATCGCGTAAGGTGGGAATCATTTTATGTGATTTTTAAAATTTATAAAAGTACCTTCATTTTTTCTGTCCAATGGTATATAGTTTTTAATTATTACTTTAAAAATAAAATATTTGAGATTTACAGAAGTGAGGTCATTTCTGAACACCCTGTATAAGGAGCTGTCTCGAACATGACTGAAAATTCTTTGAGTAATAATCATCTTTCCCTCTTGACACGTTAAAGAAATATTATTTACAAAATTTCGTTGTTCGTATAACATATATACAAAATAACATCCTATTATATTTTCACACTCTACAGTAGAGGACGTCTATCCAAAAACTAACATATATATATATATATATATATTATAGAAGAAACTGCGCAATTCTTTCACTCTCGAGGTGGAACGTCGTAGGAGGCCGAGACCTGCTCGGGCCCTAGTATCCTGGACTCTCCCTTACATCCTAGGTTAACGCCCTAGTATCCTCAATACTCTCTTTTGTATCCTAGGTTCACGCCCTCGTACCCTGGACTCTCCCTTGCATCCTAGGATTACGCCCTGGTATCCTGGATACCCAGCACGCTGATAAGCTGACCCTTGAGTTGAGCGATTTTTCAGATCAGTATTTGTATTTGCCCTCGGCGAATTACCAGTGATATTTACTTGATCCCAAAACTACACGTTTTCCTAAGTCTTCGCACCAAATGAAAATAAACTTAAACCAAGTGAATGAGAACCGATTAGCACTAAGTCCGGTTTCACTCCACAATTTAAAGAGTTAAACTGATTTTCAATCGATGCGAATTCACGTATAGCATAAAATCGCATGAGGGTTGAGGTTTCGGTAGCTACGACGCACTTTTGGGGCTGAGAGAGAAAAGTACTAAATTGAGTTTGTCTATTGAGAAAAATTTCTCTTTAAAGTTTAGAATTTTCATCCCCAGAGCACAACCTACTGATGTAGCATACGGAGGAATCTCACTAGAAAAATTTGCATGAGCGCAATTTAATTCCTCTCCTGATGCTTAAATTCTCCTAATGCACAATCCTAAAAAGAACAAATAAATTAAACTTACCATAATTCTCGCATTACAAACTAGAATTACAACAAAATAACAATGAAACAAAGTTTAGCAAGTGGAATGTAGTTCTCCTACGGCCTAGCCAAGTTATAAAAATACAACCCCCGAATTGTTAGGCCCTAAAACTGCTCTGGGAAACTGCTCATATTCTAATGAACGTTAATTTTCCCCTCTTAATTATTTGGAAAACCTGAGGCTGCTACTGAAGAACTCTCTCGTATCTACGATACACAGAGACGTCTCATGACTCCTGTCATGAGCCAGTAAAGTGTGTTGAAGAAAATTCGCGTGAGGGTTACCAACTAACATGAAAAAATTAAGTCGTACGAGGAAATACAGAATAGAATAAGTTCCTATAATAACTTTTTGCAGACAACAAGATTCATGAAAAATGTTTTCAAAAAAATAAGTTCCCTCACAAATACGAGAATAGTTAGACAGACCTGAATAATTGTACCGGGTGCCACGGTCTTAACTCTCCTCAGACTGAAGGCCATGTGTCCCTCTATGAAGTTATTTTTCATGTTCTCCTGCGGCGCGCACGCAAAACTTGCATTGGGGCACATGCATTGATGGATTTAGGGATTTTCTACCGTCATTACTGAAACATGATGTTCTGTATCACCGGCAAAAGCTGTTAAACACCGAAGGTTTACGAATGTGAAGCAGAAGGAGCAGCCACTGCACTACAAATAATACCAACACTAGTAGCACCAGCAGCAACACCAGAACTAGCGGCAGCAACAGCAGCATTCGTCCTAACAGCAACAAGATCAACACCAGACCTAGAAACAGCAAAAACACCAAAGCTTCCTCCAGTAGCAGGAGGAGCATCACTACCTGAACTACCCTCACCAGCAGTAGCAGCATCAGAACCACCCTCAGCACCAACACCAGACCCACCCTGGCCACCACTAGGAGGAGCAGCAGGGCGGCGGCGGCGCTAGCCTCTCTGTACCTGGACCTGGAACTTGCAGGCGGGCAGGGCTGTCACCTCGGCCGTCACCACGCACTGGACGCCCAGGTTGGCGAGGGCGCCCCTCACCACACCGCACGGGAACGCCAGGTACTGCACGTCACAGGCAAGCGTCAAGTTCTTTTTCCCCGTAAACCAACCATTTCAATTTCCTATAACTGACGATGCGTCGTGCCATAGGTATGTAGTCACTCAAAGAGTCACGCTCACACTCGTATGAAATCCAATTATGAAGGGAGGAACAAACGTCGTACTCATACAATTCTGTACTCAAAACAGAGCTTTCGAGTTGGAACGACACTTGTCTGTCCCCAGGAGAAACTATGTGCTCCCTATTTAATGCTTCCCTGTTGAGTTACTTTGAGTGTCGAATAAAGATTATTTACTTGAGGAAATTATGGTGGTACTCCAGTAGCTTACGCTATCTCTATCATGCATAGTAAGTATATTGTGAAGAGTTTCATAAGCTGGTAGAATTGGCACTTATCAGAGCAGTTCCCTGTCTAAAATTTTGAAACAAAACAAGCACAATGGTCCTTGCTTGAAAATTTTCTTGCATGGAATATATACATTCTTCTCATTAATTAATATCGTGTGGTAAGGCCCTTCATGTTTTTCTGCTTGTGCTTAGCTACTCTTTTTATTGAGCTCCTTACAAAAACTTGTGGCATTGCGCTCATCAAATATCCTTCAGATCCAAATATTTCGAGGTTCTCACTTCTTTCACAAATTATAATTGGCTTGTGATTGAGAAAATGACTAGGCCGTTCCAGAACATAAATCATTTCATTATTTATCAACAAACCATTGTTGTGTTTTGCCAGTGCTGTGCGTATAGGATTACTAGATATTTTTTAGAAATTCTCTCCGTGGAAGAATACCGACTTTAACTAGCCACTCCCATCAGATTAATAACACTGCCCTTCTGTCACACTTAAAAATTATCTATCAAAATTCTGTCTTCTCAAACTTAAAGGAGGAGATGGTGGTCATCGGTTGTTGAAGCAGTTCATTTTCCCTACATCCACAAGTTGTATCGTTCTTTCTAGACGACTCAATTTAGGTTTATCTTGACCTTGCTTTAAAACAATGCTAAAGAATTTATTAAAAACTTATTTTTTTATTTCTCAGCAAACCCTTGGCAAGTCTTCACATTTCAGGGTAAGTTTTTTGTGCAACCTTGAGCATATGCATACAAGATAAAGGGTCCTAGAACCAATACCCTATCATACTTTCCTTAACTCCTATATTCTTTATCTTGCAAAGATTTGAGTTCTTCACAAATAAGGCTGCACTTGGGGAAATTAACACTCAAGTCCTGCATCTTGTTACGACTTCTAACGTGCCAAAGAACATTTGCGAGTCTTTCAATATTTGATGATGACTACAAAGCTATGATAGTTTTATGTGCATCCCGTTATTGTTCACTTGGCCACTTAATAGAATTTTGACTAAGCATTGCTCACCAAAATGCATTACCTACCAAGCCAATGGTCACTGGCTCGCCAAGGATATTTCTCACACAGTCACTGTTCGCTTACCTTAGGGGCCTGTTCCAAGTACTGTTTACTCCTGGACATGGAAGTGAAGAACCTGAACGTGTTATCATGAAGAACATAGAAGCCCTGGTGATTTGTGCGCAGGTTGTCCACTTCTTTGCGGTACACAGCACTCCACACAACTTTACAGACGTACTTCAACAGGTCCAACTCGTCACTGAACCGCAAACTCTCCCTGCTCAACCTGGCAAATAGAGAGGTTGAGAGACGCCCACTGCACGAACAAGCATGTGCACATATATACATATCTGAATTTTGACTTTGAGTCCCTCTTGTGATCAGAAAAATTGTTCACAAACAAACAGTGCTTCCAAATATAGAGATTTAAAAATAATATGATGGCAAAACTCCATGATTATTCAGAAAATGACTATGGCTTTGAAAAGCCAATAAGAGTGGGCTATAAACACTAAAGCAATACAAGCTTAAGTAATGGCAATTAAGCTTATGCAAAATTTGTGTTTGAAATAAAAAATGAATAGACAAAGCAACTATAATAAGCTTTATTGATATAAGTTATAAATAAAAAATGATGTCTACAATGTCTGTCTTCATGTCTACACTGATGTTTCTTCTAATCATGTAACATCACAAATTTAAAGAGTTAATGAAAAATGTAAAAGAAGACAAATGTAAAGAATTAATTTTATAATTTATCATTGTCTCACCTGTCTGCCAGCCTGTATCCTGTTGAGAATCCCATGTGCTCAAGCTTTGATGTTGCTTCATCCTAATGAAAGTAAACAATTGTCATTTACATTGTTCATTGAACAAATGATAGATAAATCAGAATTGTGTTTCAGAAAAAACAATGTGAAGTAAATAAAGTTACACAGTCAGTACAAGCAAGATATATAGAATACACAATTTACAAAATGTTCAAAAAGTTTGGAGGCCAAAAAAAATCAAATCTTACACATCAATACATTTTACTGTATTAATGTGGATAGTAAAATAGTGAGAACTAAAACCAACCATCAAAAATTTCGAAAATATAGGTATTCTCTTAGGCAAAAATGTTGCCAGACATTTTAGAGAGTCTAAACCATCAGCAATACCGATATGTTGGGTTACTCGGGACACCCATGGTAACTCAAAACAAGTGGCCTACACCACACACTGTCGGCTGTATTGTTCATAGTATTTGAAATGTCTCAAATCAAAAATTTGTGCTATATTATTATTATTAGTTAGTTTAAAACTCCCTACCCATATGGAATGTCATCTCAAGAGAGCAAAAAGAAGCAGAGCTGGACAGCGCTACTTTGAAATGTAGCGGCCGCTACAT
>VOMN01022839.1:0-10857 GCA_014899125.1 Orchestia grillus | reverse complement strand
GCCGTACAGCAGGCCGTACAGCAGGCCGTACAGCAGGCCGTACAGCAGCAAGTCGTTGGAATGCTCACTCAACCTGCGGGGCGCATGACGCCTTTGAGCTGCTGTGTCACTTGGAGACGCTTAATAGTGCAGTCAAAATCCTGTAATAATTCCGAGTGACATTTTCTTTGGAAAAATTTAGTGTAAAATGAAATAATTATGGACCTCATCCTCTTCGGCGAAGAATAAGGAAGACTCGGCTCTATAAAAATTAACTATTGCTCACTGTGACGAAGGCGGAAAAGAGTTAGGCTTCTATCGCGCAAATACCCGCACGCACAACGCACTTATACTCTAATGATTGTACATCTTCGCGACGGTTTACACGGCACGATTGCATGAGGATCGACTGCGTGCCGTGAGGGTCGACTGCGTCTTCGATAATTTTTTATTCCTAACGATCAATCCATTCCAGGAAGTCTCACCTGAGCAGCTTCTTTAGTCAAAATGAAATCAATGATTTAGAAATCAATAGTTATTTGGCAGTTTTCATCTAGCTTCTGCGTGTATATTTTTTGCACGTTTTTTCAAAGTTTCAGGGATTTGTGTGTTGGAAATTGAACTATTACTCTCAGCAACATATGTAGAATTATTAAACGAAGTTACAGATTCACAAATAGCTGCAAATAAAACTGTAACAGAACCCATATTCAATTGTTCTGATGTATTTGTGGAGATCACCGTAAAGAATACCAGCGCTGCTGTTGGGAATACTCGACGTCAAAGCAGCCGTTGAGCCTTGCTTGTCAGAGGAAGCTTTGGTTTTGGACACGTTGTCTCAGAGGAATGGAACTTCAGGGTCGTGAATACAGAGCATTTGGAATGAATTGGGCTAAATTTCACAAGCACTCTATACGGCCAAAATTGTATTGAAAATTAGTAAGGGTTATGGGACTCTGTATAATTCGATACCAAAGTGTTTCGACTAAAATATTCAAATTTAAATATACGCTAAACACGAAACCTTATAAAATATATTGGAATTCTCGACAAAGTTGAAAACATATCTCCTGAAGCGTTAAAGATAATCTATAGAATATTAGTTCATTCATATCTTCAATATGGAATAGAAGTATGACATAAACCAGTACAAATAAGACGTAAAAATACTCTTTACTTTACAAAAAAGAACCATTGGAGCGACGAAATATTTAGAATATAGCAATAATTCGAATGACGTATTAATACCTGAAAATAATTAAGTTTTTCATCTTTCTCAAATTCCGTTTGTCCTTTAACGTACACAACTTGGACTAATGAAAGCGGGGTAGACCTGAAACAATCAGTATTTGCCCTTACTGGGAATCATGAACATTAGACTAGAAACCAAAGTAAATACATAATCCCCTACTTCTCCCAAACTTGATCGTGATTCAGTCTCCAATGTTATAGCTTGAAATTACTCTCTTTCACGATTCGTGTTAAAAGCACTCTCGAAGTTTTCAAAACAAATCTTGAATTCTATCTCTTAATTATCTAAATGTTGAAGATGGCAATTGTTAAAGAATTATCTCGTGAATCCTGATGGAGGGTTTAAATACCATTCACATTGCATGTGATCAAATGAAATATTTTATGTGTGCTCTAGAATACGTTCTGTATATAAATTGCCCTAGGAGTCATTGAACTTATTCTTAAGTAGCTATAATTTAAAATGTTCATTCATATAGCGATAATAAATCTATGTTTGTAATTACAACCGCTATAACGCTTATGGTAATACAATATTATTTGAATTGTTTGAAGTAATAAGCCTACAGACGGCGCGGTAGAAGTCTCCGCAGCTTTTGAGCTTCAAATAAATATTTTCTAAATAACCTTTCACCTGAAAATAATCGATTAAGTTATAGCTGTATACGCCCTAGTTTTCAACAGGTTATTGTCTGTCATTTTCATACAGATTGAGCAAATATAAAGCCATTTAATCGAATCCAGCTTTACCGCGTGGGAAGGTCGAAATCCAATTCCCCCCGTCCCTCCCTTCTTCAAAAAACTCAGGAGTTCTCTCAAGTTATTTTCCCAAATACTCGAGTACTGGACGACGGAAATGTGACTTCCATTGTCCTCCAATTTGAACCCTTTGTACTTCAGTGTTGCTTAAATATCTGATGGTCCAAATATCTGACTCGCTTAAATATCCTCCTTCAGCTTCGATAATTTCTTTACAAAATTGAGCCATTCTTACGCTCAGTTCCATGAGATAATCGCTTGAAATTTATACCCTTTTTCATCCTTGCGTCAAGACTCAGTGAGATTTGCTAAAGTTATCGGTTGTTTATTCTTGATTTTCCTGTCCAGTTCATCCCACACCAGTTCGATAGGAATAAGATTTTTTCAGATGGTGTAGGATAGCTACATGCTCATTACCGGTCGCAAAGGTATGTACTCTGACAACAGCATCTAATTATTTGGAGTCTAATTGTCGTGGATTCCATTCTAACTCGTCTTCCAACAGGAGATCAACTTTTTGTAAACGGCATAGTACCTCTTCTACTCGTGTGCTGCACAGCCCTTGTTAGCGATCAGAGAGAGATGCTGCATAACTTGCATTACTTGTATTATTAATCACATTGCATTACTTGTATTAACAATTTAGGGAATATATATCAAGTAAAACATGTCTATTATGATCTTCATGAGAGCCAAAAATGAATATGATGCCTCGAAAGAAAATGAACAAATATTTTCAGCGTCATGAAAAAAAGTATGTAATTACTGATCAAAACTTTCCTAGACGATTAGAAGTAGTTTTTATACAGTATATGAAGTCTAAAATTAAATTCAGGAGAATTGCAAGTTACTTTCCTCCCAACATATGCTCGATATAAATTCTTATATAGCGTTGAAGCGTTATTGCTCGGTATATATTTACTTCGATGTACTTAGAGATGTTTCGGCCGTCACGCCGAGGCCACACTGGAGCATGTGAAAACTTTTGCAAATATTTTCGGGGTTCTAGCATTTTTACTTGAAATTCCCCCTGAGGGCGAGTGGCGTTCGTGTATAAAAGGCGACTGCTTTGCGCCAACGAATCATAAGTGCCGGGGACTTACCAACGATAACATGCAGATGGCTGCCATGCTGTTGTTCTTAGCTGCCGCGTTTGCGCTGCAGGCTTCTGCCGAGCGCTTCCTAGACATGAGCCACTCAGTTGGCGACCGCAGTCCAATATATCCTTTCTACAGACCGTTTGAGAGGACAAGGTTCCACAAAGAATGGCAAGCTGAAGGAAAAAATCTTTGGTAAGTATACCTATATGAGGTTTTAATTGTTTTTAGCATAATAGAAAATTTTACCTTAACTTAATTAATGGAACTTGGTATGAATGAAATGTAAGAGCAATTCATTTCTTTACTGCAGGGTGGAGGCCTTTGACGTCTCCTTCAACGAACATATGTCTACCCACATGGACGCCCCTCGACACTTTAACCCTGACAAAATCACTGTTGATGAGATTCCCATTGAAGATCTTGTAGGACCAGGTAACTGAAATATTAGTTGATATCAATAAAGCTATTTTATACTTTCAGAGTATAAGTACGAAGAACAATGGTGAAGAAAAGGCGTTTGATTAGAATTATTTAGAGTCACATTTTACTTCAGGGTAAACCGGGGCAAAAATTTACACGAGGCACTTTGTGACGGTGTACCATTTTGTTCTGGGTTAGTGATCTTGATCCAACTTTTTACATCTCAGCGCAGCCAACGAACTTCGTTCGCGCTCAGAGATGTAAAAAATAGGATCAAAATAACTAACCAAAATCAAAAGGGGCACTGTCACAACACCTTGTGTAACACTTTGCCATAGCTTACCCTACTCAGCAGTGGCTTTGGTCATCCAACGTGCAGTTGTCATGAGAAAATACAAGCTGTGACCAAAAGTTTTTAGATGACTGAAAATCATAGCGACCCTCAGATAAGGTATGTGTTTTTTACTTTAACTGTTTTTTGCTGCTGTACGATGAGCGGAACGTTGCTTCCAGCGTGTGAAATATGCATGGAAGTAATTTCCTTTGATTGAAAAGATTTGCCCCTTTCCGGTCTTTTGAATTTCCCTTGTGTCTTGAAACTATTTCTCTTCCGAAAAAGACTTGATTTTGAAAAAAAAAGCATTTCGCGTACCCGTTAACCGTGAACAGTTCGCTCTCGCATCCCCAGAGTTCATTCCCCCCTCCGCCTTGAGACAGAAACAATACTGGCCTTTCATACTAAACTTCGTTCTTTACGAGACCAGAAAGTTATGTATGGTATAAACAAGCCATTTTTTTGTCTGGTCAAGTTGAGAGATTTGCAAATTGCTCGACTCTGCTACACGTAGATTTTTGGTAGTTTTTGAACTTGACGGCTGCTGTTTTTCTAGACAAGACGTTACTTATAACACTTACGCAATCATACTGGTAGTTGAACATTTCACGCTCTAAACTAGCGTGCGTTTTCTTTGTCCTTGTACTATATGATCACAATGTTTTTTTTTCAGTTTTTCTTTTCATACATAATTCAACGACGAATCTAAACATCTGCTGAGCCCGTCAGTTTTGTAAGGAAGCTAAGCGAGGCAACAAATCGATTGTTGGTACACATGGGTTGCATAGTCCAACATTAATTTATGGAATGGATTCTTTTTACAAAACCTCGAAATAGAATTGGCGCTGCAATTGAAATGTTTTATAACCGCATTTAGTAGAGTTTCGTGCGTTCTAAAACTCAGAAATAATTTGAAGTTAAAAATTAAGACCTTTCTCTAGCAGTTGATGCGGGCGATTATGACGATTATTTAAATTAGAAATTCTGCCTTTATTCTACAGCATGCATCAACCTATATATTCCATATCCCATTAGCGTCTTATATTTCTAGTTTTACCTCATTAGCTCTTTGCTGTTTGACGATTAAAATAGTGTAGTGATCGTATTCACATCACTTCTCAGGGATTGCTATCGACATGACTGTGACGGCCGCCTCACAGGACAACGCCGAGATGAGCATGGAAGACGTCCAGACTTGGATAGACGAGAACGGGCCCATACCTGACAAAGCCATCATCTTCGTGCACACTGGTTGGGGACTTCGGTGAGTCCGTGAATTGTACATTGAACTCAAGAAACATGAACGATATTACCTGGAAGAGGTTTAGATTTAGTTTTTTTTCTATAATTATCAAATCAGCGAGTTCTTGGGCCAGTATATATAGCATACCTAGTTGAGTAGAAAAATGTTATCGTGACAAAGTGTACATTAGTTCTTTCGGTACTCTGATCCAAACAATAGAGTCTTTGTACATTGTAGCTGATGACTATAGTGGTCTGAATAAATTGCGTTTCGGAAATCAAATACATAGAAATATCAAATACACTTGAAATGCTGAATGAAAATTTGAAAGTATACTTGACTTTATTATACTTTTGACTTAGTGATAACAGAGGAGAGTTTTTTGAAATTTCAAAACAATTACACTGAATCGAAGTCGAACCAAGGGAATTATACATCTCGAGATTATTTTTTTGAGAGGCTCTACAATAAGTGAACTTTATTGTCGTAATTCACGATCCCAATGCCATTCACAGAACTTTTTTTTCTACCAGGTATCACAACAAAACCGATTACTTCGGAACAGACTCGAATGAAATCAGCAATTTCCGTTTCCCAGGTGAGTAGAATTTTCTCAATCGCGATTTAAAATCAAATGTAAAACTGAAGAAATGAAATGCCGGCTTTCTACGAGGACTCTTAAATCGAGAATATTTAATCGTACATCAACCTACAAAGCCGGGAGCGTTGGCCTCAGCAGTGAGCAACAACGGTAACGAGCAGGGAGTATTTACACGAAAATATTGATTCGATAGGAGGCCTTCCGTATCCGGTGACGTCACACTGTCTTAATTTTTGTGTTTCTTTGAAGGCAATTTTCTCAGCATTACTTACATAAAAATAAACTGGGATGTCAGATACTTGGAATAAAAATGACGTGCATGAATGGCTACTGGTTCTGTTTTTACGAAAATATTTTCATGGAATTCTACCATGCCCATTTCTTTCTAAAAGCAGTCAGCTTTTGTGTGTAAAATTCGTTTTACTTTAATAAGCAGTGGGGTAGAAAGCCTGAACTTCATGGAAACTAGCCTTCTACTTAAATTTAGGAGCTACAATAAAACTGCTATTTTTTTTAAACCATCGGGTTTCTCCTTCCGCGATTGACTCCCGAACAAAAAAGCTTCTCTATTGCAAACAACCTTGAAGGCTTTTGAATTATATAGCAAGTAGCACCCCCTAAAAACACCGTTATGACAGAAAGCTTTGACTACTCCTGAATAAGCTTACTACGCGGACTCTGCATAATGTTCTGAGCCGGTATGATGAGGTTATAGTACAACGGATACGTGCTAATTTCCATGGATGTACCACACTGGAATACGTAGGAAATATTTTCAAAAGATATGCAATAGAAAACTGCTGCAACAGTAGAAAGTGTAAGCTCAATCTTTTCGTATCATGTAACTTTTGACGAGCTGAAACATCAGATGTTTGATTTAGATAGACATTTTCCTCCTAAACAACTATGCTCGTTTGGATTCCGCTTTTTGCGCATGGAAACCTGAAACTGAAATGTTCGAATGATATGAATTTTAAAATATGGTTAACAGTAGTGCATTCATTCAAAAATTTCACTGTGTCTTTGTAATTTATATCATACATTCAACTTACATCAAATGAGTTTATCATGTAGAAGGAGAATGATTACCTTCGCTGTATGAAAAAAGCCATGAAATGAGAATTATATTTTTAATGGAAAATATTGATGAAAGGGATGTACCCCCATTATACTGATGCATGTCTCGTTAGACATCAATCTTGAAATGAATAATTTATCCTCAAAATATTACGTGCACCAAATCTTACAACTACTTTCTTGTTATACTCTAGCCTCACGACAGCAAGTATGTACTTCTACACTCCCGTATCTTTGTGCATCGTATTAGCCCGCGTAGGTGAGTGTTTTTGAAAAGTGTTGCTATTCGGGAACATCTTAGATGGTGGAAGCTACGTGTGATGATTCCAATTTTATAGGTGTGCTGAGATACACAAAAATTGAGCTATACACGCTGGTGCAGGTACACGTGCCTTTACGAAAACTCTCTTACGCAAATGGAAACTACACACATGGGTGCTAGATTGTAACTTGAATCCAGAAGGTACCGAGTTAACCTCTTTGCATCATCATAAAACATACGGATAAGACTCGCATCTACGAACTAAAACGGGGAAGTGGTCCGATAGTACTGGACCTATCAACATAATAGTACAATGTTTAAAAAAACTTGATGCGCTTTTAATTTCAGCGCTTACCTGCTCTAGGAAAGATCTAACTGCAATGATTGGAATCGCACTCTAAGAACCTCTAAGCTCAACCATGTTGGGCATATTCAGGTGCCTCAATTGTTCTGAACGTTGGAACGAGCTCTGTAGATGCGAGCGTCAATTGTACTTGTATTCCTTTGCTCCATCCTGATGTGCATTGTAATTTTCCCACATTGCAGCTCTCTCCCCCGAGGTGGCCCACTTCTTCGCGAGTCACTACAATGAGACTGGACGGCGGATCCTGGGAATTGGTATCGACACGGCCTCCCTCGATCCCGGCAACTCGACAACATATCCTGCTCACGTCATTCTCCAGAGCGAAAACATTTATTTGTTGGAGAATGTTGCCAATGTTGAAGTAAGTTATTGTTTACCGGTATGCAAGGTCTTAATATAGGCAACCAATACAGTTCAACCCTACTTGACTCTTTAGGAGTTTTTATGATCTGGAATTGCACGTGTGACAGGGATTATGGCAATGCTGACAATTTTTTTATAAAACTGGTAAGTAAATATTTGCATGAGAAAATATATCCCTCGAGTAATTGAAAAACGGTTTAAAATGCGAGGCAACTGAATTTGTATGTACTGTTTATTTTTCGAATTATCTTCATTCTGGAATTATTCCATGATTTGACATGAATAAGAGTAGGATAATAATGGTTCGCGCTGAAGCTTTTTTCTAAGCATATAAAGCAGCCAACTTTAAAACGAATAATGCACATGAACCAGCCAGCATAACAGCTAATATTGGTTCACGGTACTGCAACTTCCAGTGTGCTGTTAAACGAACTTGTGTAACAAAAATTTGTACTATTGTAATACGTGTAGCCGGTAATGAGCGTTCAAACTATGAATGCTGACATTGCAGGCTAGGACAAAAGCCTTCCTCTTACCATTCCCTGTAATTCCTCGAGGAACAAGATCTGTTGTTTGCCCTGCATTGCGTGAAACAGTGGTATTGTTTTCTTACCCTAAGTCATTATTCAAAGTTAAACTGAGCTATAGGAACATAAACGTTAAGTATAATACATTGAGAATAGTTCAAGAAGTGTTTTAGATTTAGTCAATGATTCTGGCGACATCGCCAGTTTCCGGGCGGCTTGTTCGAAGGTTCCGTCAGTTAGCCAGTTTGCCTTGTTTGGCCACCGAGTACGAAGTATGTACTGGTGGTGCGTGTGTGTATATACGTATCGTACAGGTTCAGATGAGTATACTACTACTAACCCTACTTGTATTCTGATAATCTGAGGGTGAACTGAGCTATTCTAGTTTCTACTCGCTTTCATAATTTTCCTATTTCTATGTACCGTCGGATCCGTTTATTAGTAGTCATTAGTGAAGACTAAGGAAGAGAGGTAAGCTCCTTTTTATCTATTCCTCTGTGCCATATGCTGGGTTAAATAGGATGGGTAATAACTATCTATTTAGTTGCATTCTCGGCTATAGTGGGAGATGTAATGTTAACCAACAATTACGCAAATCTACCTAGTTAGCTTTAACGATCGCCAAACTCCACAATTCCTTCTTTTTTCAATCAATATATTAGAACCTGATGGTGTGGAAATTTGATGATCCGTGTATTTTGTTATAGAAGCTGCCAGCCAAAGGAGCCGAGGTGACAGTCATGCCCATTAAGTTCACGAAGGGCACCGGAGGACCAACTAGGATCCTCGCCCGGATCCCCAACTCCATCCCTCCCAGCGCACCAAAATCGGCACAACCCCAGACTTTGGATTTGGAGTCTTCAGATTCCCAGAAGTCCTCACCCTCCTCAGAATCCATCGTGTCAGGCGTGCACTCTCAGAACTAGGGCCTCGAGTCCAAATATTAAAGCTGTATATTCGTTAAATCAGGCAGTGAAACCTTGAAAAAAAAAACTTGATGAATTATTAACGTTATCCTTAATTCAGTACGAATGACTAATTGAGTGTGTGATAATAAATTTCAGGTTGCATTTGTGAGCGAAAGAGATATTTATTTCAGCTGTGTAGTACAATTCTTACTTCTCGTTGAATCAACATTCAACATGCTGTGTTTTTTGCGTACTGTATTTATTTCAATATTTATGCTCATGTGCTATGAAAGTTAAGGAGTAAAACTTTTTATCGGACTTAGACTTCGTTTACTTTTGCAGAGCTGATGATGTGTGAACATCATTCTGGGATATTAAAAGCTGAATATTCCTCAGAAGTAACGTGACCAATACGAAATCTTTCTTATACAGTACGCACTCGTACTTTACTACTTTTATTGCTCGCATATTTGCACAATTCTAATCATTTTAATTCGTGGCGCCTGAACGAAGACATTGAAACGTAGAGGACGAAAATTCTAAATTTTTTATTTCTTATTTATTCATTCATTACTAACAATTCAACGGACACAATATAGTTTTTATCAACGCACCAAAACTAAATAATTGTACCAGCCAATTTTTACCCTAGATCACAAGGCTGAAGGTTTCATTGAAGGAGTAAATCAGTACAGAACAGGCTGCCCTTCAGGTTCTCCCGTCCCTGGTTGGTTCGCCGCTCGAAGAACGCTGGACTCGACTCTTCGTTAAGTTTACATTTTGCAGAGAAGCTTTAGCTTATACTGAATGCCCCAGTCTTCGTTCGACTCTTGATCAAAACCTATGCCATAAATATGATTCATACCCCGGAAATAAAGCCACATCATACCAAAGAGTTGTAACTGGACCCTGTGCACCCGCTGTTCAGTCTCTTCTACTACGTGAAGAACAATCATTCCCAAATCGCTTGTGACACATATTGCATTACTCTTACTCTTAACAAACGCGTGCTTACTAATTCGTACTCGATACTTTCCTACGTACGAGCGTGCGTTCCGTAAGATAATTCTGCAACTGAAAAAGATTCTCAAGTAGCAGTTCAGTTTCACTGAAAATCAGGGCTTATATTCGAATATCTGATAAACTTCATTGGCGCTGATGTAGTGAACAGTTCGTCGTTTGTAAATTTTGAAGCCTCGTATGCAACAATATTGAGTCAGACGCAGGTTTAAAAACTTGTTGATGTCATAACCAATCGTTAAGTTAGGTTGTGCGTTAGTCAACGCCTGTTAAGGTGGAGAAAAATTATGTTCTAATCTCAGTATTGGGTTTTCTCTTAGCGAAAAATTAAGTCAATTTGCTTCGAACTTGTGGTTTTCCAACCCACAAACGTCTCTTTCCTCCGTACTCGACTTGGATAATCAGTCTTTGATGACATCTTTCGTCCAGTTTACTTCGGAATGAGTGTCTGAGGGGATAAGTATCGACCAGACAAGATAATAAAGCACGGAGAATATATTGAAGTAATTCTCAATCATAACACTAATAGAAAGTACCCAGAATATTGATTGATAACTACCGCAAGAAAACGATTCGCTTCATCTCAGGATTACAGCGCTGAAGAAGTAAGCGCTGTCAGCAGTAGTAGAATACTCCTGCGAGGGTGAAT
>VOMN01022837.1:0-21631 GCA_014899125.1 Orchestia grillus | reverse complement strand
CACCTAGAGACCTCAAATTAGTTGCAAATGAAGCCTCGTAACTTTCTCCATACGGGCACGTTTGAGTAAAGACTCGCGTGCCTCGCCCCCCCTCCAACACGAATGGGGGGGGCGGTCTCCCCACCACCGGTTTCAAACCCATTTTTGTCGCGCGTCCCATTTTTGACCTAATGCACTTAGACGTCTCAAATGTTAAAAGGGGCACCTTAATGATTGCCCACTCTGTACATGTGGCCTGTCCCTTCTACGTGTTTAGTTGTGCAGACTAACTTTGAATGACCATATTGTTCGCATCGTCTTTGCAATAGGTTTATGTAAACGGATATGTTTGCTATA
Source organism: Orchestia grillus (assembly GCA_014899125.1). NCBI lineage: Eukaryota > Metazoa > Arthropoda > Malacostraca > Amphipoda > Talitridae > Orchestia > Orchestia grillus. The sequence goes on along the minus strand of VOMN01022837.1, from coordinate 21,295 downwards.
AAATATTAATTCTATCAGAGATTCGAGTATCTAGTATTTCAGGCTGTCAGATCCTACTGACCTTAATTTAGGTGGAAGAAATATCTCAGACTCTTTACGTTTACCAGCAGAAAGAATTGAATGCATTGTATTATTGTTATTTTTGTCAACCTATAAGGGGCCATCATAAACTCAAAAAGCAGTCGCTGAGAACTGTTGGCTCTAAAAAATAGGCTAGGGGGCACACGAGGGACTTTATTCGTACGTGTCCGTATGGAGAAAGTGACGAGGCTTCATTTGCAGCTAATTTGAGATCTATAGGGGGAATGGGTGGGGAGTGAAAGGGATTTCAAAATTTGGGGCCCGATTTCTCCCATTAAGCTCGAGAAAAGAACACATATCATACTACGCTTCCGATAGATCATTCTATAAGTTTTAATTTGAGACGTTTAAGTGCATTAGGTCGAAAATGGGGCATGCGACAAAAATGGGTGTCATACACGTGGTGGGGGACCGCCCCCCATACGTGTTGGGGGTCACGCGAGGGCACAGGTAAGAAATAAGGCCAGGATGAACAATGTACCCAGATCTTGGCTTTTCTGGGATTTTTCGTCAGTGCGGGCCGGAGCGGTGTCTAGAATCGAGGCTCCGGTGTTCATTTCCAGGTGTGCACATTTCATTTAAACTGGCACACTATGAATGTGAAGCTTTAGTAGTAATGTTAGTTAATTAATATCGTGCAAGGGCTAGTAAATGTAGAACCGTAAAATTCTAGTCATACCACACTTCTACTTCGAATTATCGATGCTTTATTTCGTTTAAATTTACCGATGGATAAACTTTTTCCTTTGTCAACCTATAAGACACAATCATTTACGTTTTGATTCTTTTCTGTTATTCGTTTTTACAGTATTAGTACTAAATTGTAGCAACGCTTCGTAATATTTAGAAAGGATCAAGAGATGCAAAACTATTGCTTTTTTTACATACTGTTTTTAGTATTTTGGTCATATTTCTACTTTAAGTCATTACTGTTTCATTTCACATAGGTATTTGGTCACATGCTCAACTCTATGTTTTTTTGTTGATAGTCTTTACAAATCAGTTGCTGTTTATTGTACCACAAATCAAATTACAGTTATCGATGTTTCATTCTGTGTAATTCTTAAGAGGATGACCTATTTTTCCGCATTTTACAGCCTATGTGTCAACTGTAATTCCCTGAATTTGTCAGAAACATTCAAAGAATCATACAATGTTTTTGGCTAACATTTAATTCAATGCGCTAATCACCTCTCAGTGCTCAACGATAGGCTGGTGAATTAAGGATCACAACTGGAAGTCTCAACGTGACGTCTACACTTATTTTCAAGGTTGTAATTTTAGTGATTAAAAAACAGATGAAAGCCATACTTTGTATCTGACTGATTTCAGAATAAACGATTAATTTTTTTTCTCTTCTTTCAAAGATGCCATATGGCCAATTCTTTTTTTAGCCGAATTTTCATCAGTCTCTTTCTTTGTTCAGACTCTAATATTTACTTCACCTATGACACCTTTAACATTTAAAATACTCCCAAAGTAAAGTTAACTTTATGACATACTTCTTTGCTTCTCCATTTCTAATAGAAGAAACGTTCGAAGGCATAGAAATGGTTTGGCTCAACGTACAGGTGAACGAGCATAAATCCTTCATCGTAGGTAGCCTTTATCGGCACCCTTCAGCATCACTCCGTCTTACATTAAGAAAGTAGAAAAAAAACATTTAAAACAGTCTCTGAATAAAAAATATCCTTCTATGCTTCCGGTGACCTAAACGTCGATCAAACAAAGAAAAATAATCAACTAGCTAGAATATTATACCGGCTAAGCTTATTGCAAATGGTCCAATAAACAACTCGCATTACTGATCATTCCGAAACTCTTCTTGGCCCGTTCATTACACATAATTCCAAAGCAATTTCTACGTTAGAAGCTCTACCATCTTTTTCAGTTATTCGGTAGGGTATACAACTAACATTGCAAAGGAGAAACAAAAGTTGCGTTTTATTGTCTATTGCCAGCGAACCCTTTATACCCCTGAAATACTGCAAGAAAACTTGCAGCGTAATGTAGCATGCATATTCCCAACCCGGGCTGAGACCGTTTAAGTAAGAGCTACATTCTAATTTACCATCAACATAATTCTAAGATTTTTCTTACAATTATTTCGCAGTCATGGCATCTCGCAAGAAATACTGCAAATAATGAGTTTCGGTTTTAGAGGTTACAGCTTTAAAGCAATCAAGAGAGCGGCAATAGGTCACGTCTGCAGTTTGAATATTTATAATTTTTATAAGAGGCAACGGATACACATGCTAGATGTGAGAAAATGCTCTTCTCATGAAATGATCTGACGGATTTGACCAAATATACAGTTCTTTACGTATACATACATTCTTATACTCCTTCAGTAAATAGATTCGATCAAGATTGGCAGGATATTTTAAATGTGAATGTGTTTCAGAAAACGTGACTGTATGACACAAGGCTGGGATGTAAAGAGAGTACTGCAGGGTGTAATTTAGGCCTAACATATTCTTTGATTACAAAAAGATTTAAAAAAAAATGAGCTCATAAATCCCTATAAATTACTATCAACTGTCAATTGCGAAAACCAACCTCCCCTCCGCATTCATCAGACACGGAAATGTCCCAAAATTCCCCACTGGTGTATGGTGCCCCACAGATAAAAGTAAAATGTGCTCCGAGATAACCTCTAAAGGATTATTCAGTTCAGGGTAATAAGAATTGGAGAAGTGTTCAAGTATTTCATTGCTACTATAACATTCAGATGGGGCGTGGAGACGTGGGAAAAATAATGAGAAAATACATAACAAATAAAGCTTCTGATGCCATCACAGGTGAGATCTACGGTAACTTGGCTTATAAATTTAAAATGTGAAAATGGCACCTATATTCAAACAATGAATACCTGAAGTGATTTAAAAATTATTTCGGGATAGGAGCAGCAGTCCTCATTCCACAGCGATGAACCTAATACATACACTAGAAAATACTGGTAAGAATGGAGGACTGGTATCTTTAATTCTGCTCAAGACTACTGAGCTTTAGCGATTTCATCAAATCTTCCAGTTTCATTGAGAATTAGTTAAACATCACTCAAATAGTATATATACATATCACCATGTACGTGAGGTAAACTACTAAAATTAGCTATCATAACTTGTAACCCGAGTGTATGGATGTCACTCCGAACGTGAGGTCTTCAAAACGAACGCTGCGGAATCCGGCGTCTTCTATCATCGAGCAAAACGTCTTCTGAAAACAGAAAGATTAAATGAGTACTGAACCGCAATCCTTCCACATTACTTTTAGAATATTTGCCTCTCTTTTTCCAAAAAATATGATTAGTAGCGGTCAGTTATATGAGCGAGGACGTCGGTTACTATGAGAGAGGAATAGGAGTACTGTTATCAGCGTAATGCAGATATTGCACCCTCCTTACACCGTCGTCAAGTGTATTTAGTGATTTACAAGAGTTTCAAATTTACAGATGATGTGACCATAGAATCATTCTGGTTGAATTAGGTTAATAACTGCAGTCATCAGAGATTGTTTCAACAAAGATCGAGAATTTAGAACTTACCTGGGAAGCGTAACACTGAAAGAAGGACATCGAAGTCGAGTTTTACAAGTGCGCGACCGCAAAAAGAAACAGAAATGATAGGGAAAGAAACGAAACTAGAGTTGGACGAATCCTCAACTTGCACTAACGTCACATGCACAGCGTAAGCTGCTAGTCAATATGCCTCCTACTACCCAGAAAAAATATCAAAATAAAAGTTTCCTATCATTTTGCTCAAATAAAAGTGATGAAATATAAATTGAATTTAGACACACAATGTACAAAAAATGCGCTCCACCCAACCTGGATGCAGCCTGAGCGAAGCAAGCCCTGCACAATAGGGTCTGAACTTCTAGTGTTTAACAAATCTCTACAACACGACCTCCACCAACGGCACAGAACGGCATTGCTTCGCTAAAAATTTCGAAATTCACCGAAGTGCTCGAGGGACAGTCGGCACGTTCTCGGTACGGGAATTGTTCCTCAACTTTTGCAACTCGGTATAAAAAATTGAAATGCGTACGAACAGATTTCATCAAGAAAATGGACAAGTTAGATCCCCATTTGGGTAATTGAATACCCGGTCAGGAAAAATGAAATATCCGGTCAGGAAAAATGAACTACCCGGTCAGGAAAAATGAAATACCCGGTCAGGAAAAATGAAATATCCTATCAGGAAAAATGAAATATCTGGTCAGGGAAAATGAAATGCCTGGTCAGGAAAAAAGGAATACCTGGTCAGGAAACTTCCTGATGCTCTCGACGAGGTACTGGTAGCTGTGCCAGTCCCCGGCCACCACGTGGCCCACCGGGGGGATCACGTTGAACGAGTACTGGTCGTACAGCCTGCCAAAAAAGAGCCATTTCTCAAATTTACTCAACACAGTATTTCATGACTACACGAATCCCAGGTGGCAGTTCGATATACTAATCAAAGCGACAGCAGTACTAAAAACTCCGGTGTATTTCAGCTGCAGTTCAATGAAATTCAGTTCTTACCAGAACAGTACTTATTGTACCAACCGCTACTACACTCAGTCATGTTTTTTGGATTTGATGCTGTAGTCAGAACACAATTCCAATTCTAATGAACGAGAAGTAAAACGTTGAATGTCTAAATCTCCGTCAATTTTTGAATTTATGAAATTGAGGATACCATCGGCGGTTTCCTTATTGTGATACCTCGCCTTAGTAGCAAGGTCCGAGTTCTGAAACCACTTTGACAAAATATAAAGGTGGGCTCTGACTGCTGTGCGTCTGGCATGCCAGTGTGCAAGACATTTAAGCCCCCTTCCCCCCCACTTCATACATGCTTTTAACAGGCTTCGTCTTTTAATCTACGGCAGTAAATTAAAAAATTTCTTCTTCTTGATATTTATTAAAAAACTAGAGAATAGAACTTGCTGCTGCAAGCGTAGTCAGACGCCAGACGTTTAGCATGTAGCAGAAATGGCGAATATGAAGCTGAATATAAGCCACTTGTCAACTGATAAATGAGTAGACGCTTTGATTAGCGAAGGTGGACGGGAGAGCGGGAGCGGTTTGCAGAGCGAGACGGTGCGACGGTGCTAATTGACTCGTCTTTGTTAGCCGTGTCAATATCAGAAAAGCTACGCGAGACCCTCGAAATACAAGACAGTCTGCGATTTTACAATTTATAAACAGATTCCACAACGTCAGAGGACGTCCAGTCTCATTTTCGATTCAGCAAATAATTAAAAAACCGAGCTTCAGATGAACGCTCTGGAGGAATGCAACTGACCTGACAACCCAGCAAACGCTACATCCTCTGCTGGCCATGGAAAGACGTGCACAGGTGACGCTCGCATCAACTCAGGAAAAAGAGGGAGAAGTGCTCCGACAATGATGGATCGATAGGCAACATCGCAGTGTTTCAAAAAACTTTAACCACTTACTTGTTCGAAAAATGAGAAGCTTTTTAAATCGGACTCTCAGCTCGACCAAGTCTGGCACGTTTATATATCCCAACTGTTCTGAAATACTTAGTAACGAGGCCTATCGATGCGAGCGTCAACTGTATTTACGCATAGTTGAGAGACGTTTATTTACAACGGCAATATACACTTACCATCGTAAAACAGGATTTGAAACGTGACTGAATTCCAAACACATGAAGCGGCCCCCAGGCTTCAAAACTCTGTAAGCCTCATCGAGTGCCTGTTGAGACGGGAAAATGCTTTAATTTATGCAAGGATGAACTCGTGAAATGATGAATACAGGAGCTGAAACTAGGCTCTGACACGTAAAGCTTTGGTGGTCGTAACATACCTAACATTGATCGCTGCAGGATTGTTAACAATTTGTTTGATTTTCAACAAAAGAAAGGTTTTGTAGTGGAACCTCTCATGGACGGACCTAGCGGAGCGAAAGATTGTCAGTTGACGTGGGTACTCCCACGTGACCGGACTGCACTCTCACGCTAGACGTTCTGGCCAGGGCATTCGGCGCTAGACATGTATTCAGGCTGGCAAATTTTGGTCCAATGCAAGCGATATACGAGTCAACTAGAAAGTCTGAACGTGTCAAAGAGATTGAATTAGCAATTCTATACAATGCTAGCAATGAGAGCATTGCAATAGCGAACAATTTTTACAAGTTATTGAAGAAAGTAAGCATCCTGTGCCGGCAGTTAAAAAATTCTGACAGTTGTCTCTTCAAAAGCCATTCAACGAGACAGCACTTCACAAAGAGGAACACTAAGCAATTACAAGAAGATGAAATAAAGAGGACTAGCATCCAGAGCTCCTGCACGGCCCGATACGTGAGCGCTATTACACAGGAGAAAAGAGAGCAAACATCAAAGCAAACTAACAAGGTAAAACTTTGACTACAATTAGGAGAGTAGCTCATTCGAAACTGAGGTTACAAGGTGGCATTATTGGAATAGTTAACACATGGCTGTAAATACGAGCAGTCATGGAATATAATTTTATTGAACAGAATCAATCTGAGCAGACAGTGAGAAATTTTTTATATTTTCCTGACACAAAGCATATTAAGGATATATTTCAAAATTCAGGATCAGTCACAAAGAGAGCAACTTCCTTTGAAACACCCACCACATTCCTATCGCCATTAGCTACGTAGTGTGTAGCAGTCACACTGCCAAATTTTTTAATATAAATCAGATTTCTGATGCCATAAGCGATGGTGCAGCAGCCAGTCACACACAGGGTACACACCTTCTGAACATCCACCACATTTCTGATGCCATAAGCAATGGTGTAGCAGTCATAGCAGTCGTCAGGGAAAGGCAGCTGCTGAGCATCTCCACACACCCAGTTGATGCCACTGTAGCCCAGCTTTTTGGCCCTCTTCATGCCTTCCGCCAACATGCTCTCGCTGAAGTCGCACACAGTTACCTTCAAGCAAAGCAATTCATTGTAAACATACTTGGATAATCCCTTCAATCCAAAATGAAGAGCACAATGTTGGCCAGTTTTTACTTACCCAGTAATCAAAAAGGAAACACAAAAAAAATCAATTTTGTGTTTCCTTTCTCATAATTCTCATTGAATCTATAAACAAAAAATATACTTGGCTTGCAACTGCAGTCAGCACAAGGCAATAAAACTAAAATTTAGAGAACATAATCCAACCTAGATTGACAATAATGTATTGAACAACTTGTCTAGAAATAGCGGTATAAATTGTATAACTTTAGAGATGTACACTATTTTGCATCAAAAGAGAAGGGACCATTTAGTATAGACTGTAGAAAATAAGGAACCTATGCATAAGGTATGTTCCTACATAAAATCCTGTGCATAGAAACAGCAATTCAAGAAAAAAGAGGAAGACAAGACAGAAAAGTGAAAATTGAAGGAAGGGTAGTAGGCATGAAAGACAGAAGTCCCAAAGACCTATTTATAGCTGAGGTAACCTTACAGTGCCCCCATGGGATCACTAGTCCTTATAGCATATGATCGACAAACCTAACTAACCTAACCCTATTGCCAATCCTATGCCCCTGAGGGGACACAACTTACCTAACTCTTGAAGCAAAAGCAGTTCTTTTCATCATGAACACCTGAATAAAAATAACTCCTGATGTACAATTTGCAGCCAATAAAAAATATACAAATTTTCTTCCTAGAAATCAGAAAAATTTGTGAAAAAATTTGTAAAACACTAGACTGTCAATGGTTCATTTTGGTGCTGCTTGTTTATCTTTATAGTTTTCCTAGAATTGTGTTTTAAATGTTTCATATCCGATTGGTATGATGAGCACATGTGAACTTGCATCATAAAACCTTTGTTCAGGCAGACTTTTAAATTCACGATTCTGTTGACCCTAAACTTTTAATTTTTATTAAGAAAAAAGAAAATTACTAACCTCCAACAATATTACATATTCAACAAGAAAATGGAATCCTAGACACAATTTGGGGCTTATAATGCAGCTCCCTCTATCATATTCCTGAATGTATATCCCTGCCCTCAATTGATTTTTAGGGAGTTTAAAAAATATATCACTAGGTGTGATAGTCTTATTAAATTATTTCCCATAGCACTGCTATGTTTCAATTTTAAAAAGTTTATAAGTACCTTATTGGAAAATAGCAGAATGTAAAAAGCATATTTACTAAAATCCTAGACAGGCTCCTTTTATTTCTAAACAGGAATAAAATAATGAAATATTTTAAATGATTGAGAATCACCTTTATTGAAGAAAATATTAATTTCGAAATGAGTCATTTCAACCCATTTTTTCTTTTTCGTATTAAACCAATACCAAGTGTGTAACAAAATCTCACATAAAGACATGCATAACTATGCCTACATAACACCAGATATTCTCAGGGTTGGTAAACAGATATGCACAAGTATCAGACACTGCTTCAACAACTTGTTCAAGTTCATTGGCACTTTAAAAAATATTAACACTTACCTGCTTTGATGGATGAGATTCTGATCCAGCTTCCTGGCCCTGCTCCTGCTGGTACACAAGCCTCTGGATGTAACGGAAGGCAATATCCCCTACACACAGGAATAACCACATAGTAACTTAGGCATGGTTTGTATTTGATAGTAGCACATTCTACTCTTTATGGGTCAATTTATTTGGATTAATTTTCCTGCAAAGTTAAGGAGCAGCCAATATCAGATCAAACATGAAATTTTTGTATGTTATTGGCACCAGTTAAGTTGAGGGAATGTTGTTTTTATCGTTTCTACCAACCATCCTCCTATGATGCATTTTTAGTAGCCAGAAAAATTATTTTGATAACATATACAAGTCATAATCAAGCAGTTACAAAAAGTGCAGCAGAATTAATGCTTACAAGTTCACAATGATAAAAGAAAAATCATTTTAATATTTCAAGAGAAATTCATTTTTTTTGAACAAATGAAAAATTAGTTCTTCATTATATAATACATGAAACTACATTGAGCAAAGTTTTCAGTTTTAACTGGCTTTTGATTCCCAACCTAAATCTGCATCTTGAAGCTCAAACATTTTTGGTGGGCACATCTCAGAGAAAAATCTAATAACCTCAATGACCAGTGCTCTTAGCATGAAACCATATGTGGCATTTCACCTTTCTTTACAAGATGAAAGACTGCATCTACCTACCTTAAATAAGCATAAAATAGAATTATACATTAGATCCATACTCATCAAATTTCACTAGCTCCTAGGCATATTGAAATAGCAGTGATGCTTGACTTAGACAATACCCATCAAGGCGGCATTGCTATGTAGGAAACCAATTTTGCTAGTCTTGTCTCGGAATAAATCGGACTCATTTCTCACTCAACGACTCATGTATTGAGCTATTTTATAATCAAGATAAAAATATTAGCATCAAGTGTATCACACATCAGTACCCAAATTATTTCAAGTCAGACAATAAACAGCAAAGACTTGAGTTAGTTACAATAATTATTCATCAATACTGACACATTATAACAAACTTATATCTATTATGCAGTATAAAAATATTATGACTCATCAAAATCATCACTGAACATGACCAACATAGTATACTGAATTCACATTAAGTTAATAAATTTACTAAAATACTACCAGCAATGTGATCCACCAGAAAATATTTTACTTCTAACAAAACAGCACAGTTACAAGAAATACATTAAACTATTAATAGTAGTTGTTGCAAATAGATTAAAAAATAGCAGAGCCAAAAATTACTGAAAAATATTTTGACAACCATTATTAAATAATATATCAAGTGCAAACGGAACATTTTAAAAAGAGAATAGTACAAAGTTATATCTTACCAGTGCCTCCAGCTACATCCAGCAGCTTGCCCTGTGGGACAGGCGCAACTTTGTCCACAAAATAATCCTTCCAGAGCCGGTGCACACCACCAGACATGAGGTCGTTCATCAGATCGTAGTTGTCAGCAACATTTTCAAAAACACTGTGAACTATGGAGAAAATTTTTAAAAATCAGCCCCAAACAATATTTATACAAATAAATTACAAAGCAAATTTGGAGCACACCATTATATTAGGTCCTATATGGAATTTGAAATTATCTTTACTCATGAAATGCCATGCCAATCCATGGGTAAATGAAATAAATCATACACACTCATCAAGGCCAAAGCCTCATGTACAGACAAACATGTTTTCATATGCTCAAATTTGTTCTTTTTTTGCATTAATTGTTAACTTCAAGTTCAGTAGAAATTGCATACACTCGTACCTCAAATTTGAGAGACTCTTTATCTTTTATTGTTGACTGCCTTTATGTACCAACGAGACTGCACAGCGGGTAATATAAATTGGATGGCATAAAAATAGAAACAGTAGAGTTTGGGTTAGTATTTCCATTAACTCATCACATTACATAGAGCATCCTTACCATTGTGCAGCCTTTATTTTGATACCATTGGATAGTTTATTTAAGTAGAAAAAGCTACTCCAAAAACTTTAGAAACATACAAAAAGTTACATGGAAAGATATTCAGACTGTGTTCATATTATCAAAACTTAACAATGCTAACTTTACAGAAATTAAGGTCACAGGTTAATTTTTACATTAGGATCTCTAACAAATAAATTCCGGCAAAACTTGGGCATTATCCTGAGTGTTTTTGCATTTCAAAATAGTATTTAACAAAGGTTAACTAGGTTAATTTTCTCTTGGTTAGTTTATGGTTATGTTAGGATAGCTAGTCTTCCATATAAACATAGGAGAGCAATTGTGGTAGATCAAGTTATGAGAAAATCATCAATATCTCAAAATATATATTCATTCACATAGGGTTCCCTGTTCAGATTTGTAACAAATAGATAAAAGTACATTAGAAAAGTCCTATGAAATACATTTCTGAGATAGGGCCTAGAGTGAAAATTAACTGGGTCACATTTTGCACATTCTGACTACTGCTACTATGCACATATTATGTAATGTCAGATTAACAAAACCAACCCATTCTATCCTAATGTAAGTCTAATATAACCAGGAGATAGGTTGTACTATATAAACAAAATTTTCACAAATTTTCCTTGGCATAACTTCATGAAATTATGTTTCAAACAGGAAATGCAGTTGGCAGCAGTGAAGCAAATATCAATAGAGTTTTGTGCTTAAATCAAGTGCAAATTTTTAATTTAAGGATATGAAATACCTGCAAAATATCAACAGTATAGATACTTTTAGTTTAAGGAATTTTTGAATTAATTATTTGGTTGCATTTAGGAAAAAATAAGCTGGAGTGTAGGCCATTGAAATGAGGTTACAAGTATAACATTAATTATATGATAAAACTTACGATTTATAATCTACTTACCTTTTTCAGATTTTTCCTCTTCAGACACATCCTGATAACCAAAATGAGTTGTTTTACACCTAAGTGACACACACCGACTTTTAAAAGGCCTACATAAAATTAGAGTAAACCTCGACAACATTTTCAGTAAAGGCAGGCTGAGCTTTAAGAAATATAATTAAACCAATAGAAAATGATTCAATTAATGAATGAATATTGGTTGATCTATATACATACATTCATACAAGAAATGATCTTCATCAGTAAAATAAAAAAGTAGCTATAAAATACTGATAATTTTGTTGACAATAAAATTACAAAGTGAATCAGGATTTTATTTTACCAAGATAAATTTTATAATGACAACACTATATATAATAAAGTTGAACTAAATTTTTGATACTTAATTCTATCACACTATTATGATGTCTTAGACAATTAAATACCTTTAAATAATTTATTATTACAAATCTTACCACATTAAAAGATATATATGGATTCATTATAATATTCCATGAACAGTTTGATATACAGCTCCTTGAGGCCCTAAAGAAGTTCTATGACTTTCAAGGCATCCTACAGGATCATATGCTGAGCTTACAGCCATACATATACCTGTAAATAACCTAATGCACATATTGTTAATCTTAACGTACAGTGTACACAAGACCAATCAAGTAAAGAGTTTATTGAGGGGAGAAGATATGATTCAAAATTAGGAATTTATTGTTTAGTCAATAGGGGCTATGCATTCTATAATATACATTGAATTAATATTTGTGTCATCAATTACATTCATAATTACTTAAAATATGAGAGCCAACTAAGGCGTTCTAGTTATGTCTGTAATTTTTCATACTCGACTTTGATGAGTTTAATTTATTATTTAGCATAAAGATTTCGAAACTTTAGGAAACCTTCAATGCGGAATTAGACACGTTGTCCATATTTTGGTGGAATCAGCCTACTCTGTGATTTTTATGTCGGAACTTAGTTTAGACAATCCAAACATTTGAACTTGAACTTGAAAATGATTGCTGACAAAAACCGTAGCCAATATTACTGTTTAAAATTTCCTTTTATAATCAGTGGATGCACACCGCAAAAAATGGCGGAACAAATGATAATAAACTCTTAAGACGCCCAGCGGCCCTCTTCTTTACGGCAACTCTAACACGAAATGTTTTTTTCAGTATCACTGATACGGGCTGCCTGATTTGACAGTCTCGCTGTTACTTTAGGACGGACAAACGGACGGAAGGACTAAACAATACTGGACAGTCTGGACTTTTATTACACAGGGTGGGCAATAAGATCATGGACGAGCTACGCGAGAGAAGCACATTGAACGTGAACCATGGATGAAGAAAAGATGATGTATTCAGGTGTTGCAAAAGCTTCAATTTAAATTACATCTAATTTAAATTGAGTTCCTCTTAAAGTTGAGGTTTAAGGGCCACAAAAAAGTTTCATTTTATCAAATACTTATAGCTCCATAACTAATGGCCGTAAAAACTTCAATATGTTCTCATTTTCTTTACCATTCAATATACTTTTATCAGATTAAAGCATTCTGCATTGATTGGAATAGTTCACGAACAGATAAACGATAAGTGAGAATCGTTTTCTTAGCATTGCGCGAGGGTATTTCTAATAACCTTTATTAATTCCAACACGTTTTAACGTTGGGTTTTAAATGCCTTACAACTACTGCTGTAGTGGGGAATGTGAGGAATGTGTGGTTTAAACTTCGTTTTCCAAGGGAAGTACTCCGCAGTCACGTGAAAATGCCTCCCTGAGCCGAGTATCGAACCCAGGTCCTTTCGGTTACGAGACCACCACGCTACCACTATGTCACGGAGAATCATTCTTGAAGGCCAGCAAGTATTTGATTAATTCTTGGCTATTATCTGACTTGTCACTAAATGCTCACAGAACTTGTCACTAAATAAACTTAAATTTGGATGTGATACGAGGGCCAACATCAGTTGGAGCCCATATTTCGGCCAAAAAATTCCATCGAAAAAACAATTACACACTGTACACACAAGTGCGTCTTCTTGCCCTATTGGTTGTGACCCAGCCTCGTCAATAAAGTTCCCAAAGTATTAGGTACTCCATGCCATATTCTAACCACGAGAGGGTGTCACTGGGTAATCCAGTTCGTCAACAAGAAAGATACCCTCACGCTTGGGGGGTCGACACACCTACGAAAGCCTACCAAACACTACCTATCCCTGCCTTTTATTCTATGCTTTCACTAAGCAATTCTTCATTGCATCAACAACCATAAAATCAGCCGGTAAATAAGGGTTCGACTCCCGTCAAGGACAAACTGATTTTCACGAAACCACGAAGTGTTTCCCTTGGAAGAGGAAGCTTGTACCTCACATTCCTCCGTCACTCATACCTCAAGAGTTATAAAGCATTAAAAACCCAACGATTCTACAGAATGAATTTCTGAATCCAATGAGACCAAGTATGATAAAATCAGGTCATTGAGGTTCATTTTATTAACATTTAAAAATGAGGTATAGGTTTTTTTGAGACACCCGTATTGTGTGACTATGTAGTAGACGGGCCTCGCCTGAAATGGTGGGACAAATAATGTTAAATTTTTACAATGCCCTCTTATTTACGATAAATTTGACATTAAGTTTTTTTATTTTCAATATCACTGATATGGACTGCCTGATTTGACAGTCTCGCATTAGCTAAGGAATACGCACCCGGGAATTTTCTTCTACATAAATCCTTAAGAGCGTGATGGAAAGACGGACCAACCAAGAAGCCGGAATTTAGACGGAAATATAACGGAATTTTCCAAAGTTTATTCTCTAAATGAACGTATTTTTCAGTGAAGCTGGTCCTCGTGATCTGCTTTGAAATAAACTATTTGTAAACAAACTATTTCAACCGAAATGCTGTCATATCGTATTCTTTTACATTATCTTAAATAAGAGATTAAGCTTCCCTTGGATTACATCAATCTATGATCGGATATTCTGTGGATGCACTGTTGCGTACCAGCGCCGCTCGCAGTAATGCTGTTCATGGCGGAGAGCAAAAAGTGTAACAGACAAAAAAGTATGTACAGGGTGACACAAAAAAAGAGGGAGGATCACAACCCGGTTCTAAATACAAAATGTACGTATGTATTTAGAACTGGGTTGTGATACATCCTCCCTTTTTTTTGTGTCACCCTGTATAAATACACGAAGGCTATTTTTATTGTACAGTAGGGGGATGATTCAAGATGTAAGTATGATAGCAAGTGCTGCTCATCCGGAGCTATCACAAACGAGTTCGTTCTCGAGAAAATGTTAAACGTTTTATCTTACAGTTATTGGAAGCACAGTACTCTCAGTTGCAGTCGAAAACTGATAAAATAGATGAAGCACAAATACTAGTATATATGAGAGCTTGTACGCTGTGAGTAACAATGCAGCGGTGAGTAGCCGGTGCTAATGTTGTGAATAATTCTAAAAGTATTCTGTACTTAGCCAGTTTCTGTACACATCCTGAAAGAGGCTCCTTCGAACGTAACCGAAGGTCGCCAGTCCAGTTTTTCTTACACTACGTATTAGGGCGCTGAGTACACATCCTATATTCAGGTTCTTCTAATCAACTTATACTGTAGAAATCTGTTAGCCTTTTAGGCTCGAAATTCGTAATTTCATTGGGTACAGTTCGAAGCGCATGTAGTCTGCCGAGTATAGAAATATTTTCAGCTGTTCCATCGAAGCAAAGCATGTGAGTAAAACGACGCTACAGGATATTAATCCCAGTATAGCTAGAGTTCTCAAGCGTGTGAAAGTGTGTATGTATCTTAATGGTAGAATTATCTTGCTTCTGGAGCAAGAATCGCTCGAGGAGAAAGAGACCCTGGCTCAATTCAGGAAAGACAGCTTAGGTTTTTTTTTTGTAGAATTGTGTGAGCAGATTAACTGAGATTTTCCGTTAATGAGATTATTATAGATGAAAACCTTGAAGTTCTAGTACTAAAAGTCATCTACAGGAAATGCACCCGTATTCATTGCATTGTTAGATACTCATTTCAGGATTCCTGTTGTGGAAGTTTTGATGGATGATCTCTACGAGTTTAGAAATTTCAGAATGATAAAAGATGTATCCTTTTGAAAGACAATTTCAAAGTTTTCGTGCAAGCTAAATCAAATGAAGGGTCTAAGGGAACAGTTCCAGCATCATAATTGGTCAGACTTCATGACAAATCTAACTGTTTTACCTCATTCTTCGGCTGTTGTTGAGAGAATTTTTCCTCAAGATAGTGCTGTGAAAACAGTACAATTAATGCATCGACACCAGGCATTCTAAGAAACCGAATTTTAGCCAAAACTGCGCATTAATGATGGTAATAAATCTCGTATAACGTGGAAAACCAACGCTACAGATTGCAAGACTGAAAGAAAGAAAGAAAGAAAGAAAGAAAGAAAGAAAGAAAGAAAGAAAAAAAAAAGAATGAAAGAAAGACTTATTCTGAAATCAGTCGCATCCAAAGCACATAATAATCGGGTTTTCAATCAATACCATTACAGAAAATGCTGAAGTTCGATAAAATTTCTAATTGGGATCAGTCAGACTACAACCTTAAAATTACACGTAGAAGTTTTGTCGAAATTCCGAATTCTGGTTCTCAATTCATTCATAACACGAAAAGTGAAGTCTATTAACCCATAATACCGTGTGATCTTTGTGAGAGGTGTGGGAGAGCGGTTGATATCAAACAGGACTAAAAGAAGCCGAGGGTATTTTTGGGAGTATTTTTTTTGTTATATCCTCGTTTTTTCTGATAGCTTTCATAGTTACCGCATAAAAAGGCGCTGCCGGTTTCGCCGCACTCAGTTGTCCCTTTGACTTTCCGGAGTCGTTAGCAACCTTGAAGAACTCAACCAGTCGTCGGTTGCCAGTCCTAAAAACCTAGGTGGACCGCACTTGACGAGTGGTGAGAGAATTGCACTATCAGGTATTTGCGCAGCTACGGAAGCCTAGATTTAAAAAATGCCAAGGGATGAACCCGTGGCCATTGCAGAGGCAACTGGCGTCTATAGCCACTTTTGTGTTTCTTTGCTTGTTTGAAATTACTTCAATTGTCGAGTTTTTTGTAAGGTACAGTATAGATATAAGCTAAAAATTCTTGGCCACACAAATAAATTTTATTCGGGAAACGCCAGCTTTTATAGACCTCAGTACTGTGCTCTCGCAGCGTGCGGCGGCCAGTGTGTTTCCTGCTGCAGGCCGAACTTTTTGAAGGATTTGTTTTTATAAAAAATGTCTGCCAATAACGCCCTACGTTCGGGCATTCTCTTTGCTCATGAAATTAGGGTGCATGCATTTGTGTGACCTTGGTTATAGATTATACAGAGCGCCTAAACGTCTTCAGCACACAAGCGTTGCTGAGCA
The DNA here is from genome assembly GCA_014899125.1 of Orchestia grillus. Taxonomy (NCBI): domain Eukaryota; kingdom Metazoa; phylum Arthropoda; class Malacostraca; order Amphipoda; family Talitridae; genus Orchestia; species Orchestia grillus. The sequence goes on along the minus strand of VOMN01022837.1, from coordinate 4,503 downwards.
TAAAGAGATCTCATATTGCACTGGAAAGCCTTAAGCCTCGTCTCTAAATTGTAATATTAGAGATCACAGAAACGAGCCATCCCATACTCAAGGCAAGCGTCAAAGTTATAATGTTGGCCACCATTATAACTTTGAGAACTCTAGGAAGTATTTAATTCACAGGCCCAATCCGTCGCTCAGCGATCATGGTAGCTAAGTACCAATTCAAATACTTTTCAGAATTTTATTTAGCCGGTTGATTTCTGAGTTCATTCTTTCGTCATATTTTAAGAATATTGTATTGAACTGTTGTGCATTGCATTTGTGTTTTTCCTCTCTTCTTTAGAATTTTCTATTCAAGATAAGTGTTGTGTACGCTCGAAAGCTTTAGGTTTAATTGATATGTTTCTCATCAGCTTCATAACAACTCTCATTATTTACGAAGAAAACTATGCGATCGTTCTTCCTGTTCACAAATTTATTTAATTCTGAGATAGATCGGACTGTGAGTGAAAATGGCTAATCAATAACTCACTGTATAATGATGAATATTTAAATATTGAATTCTAAGAGTTCTTTAATGTCGAATAAATATCACAAACAAGGGTTTTGAGGCACCTGACGAGTTTTCAACCTTAGTTTCAACATCAAAAGCATTGCAAAACATTCAAAGCCTGAAACATATTCTATCTCCATATATTCAAACAGTGAGAATCTTAACGAACCTTCTTCCAAACGAAATTTGTGAAATAAATTGAACCACTTTAAGAACGTATCAACACGCTACTTGGACACTGGAAAATGGGCGAGGCAAACCTCTAAGGAAACGAAATACTGGATTCGCTGGTCCCCAGCGATGGCCAAGCGATGAAAGGCAGAAGTAGAAGGTTGAGTGTGAGTAATCATGGTGATCATAAAATTTGGAGAGCCGTAATAATTATCCATGCAATTGGTGAGTCGAATTTTGCAGACAGGGCTTATGGGATATGCGATTTACAGAGTTTAGTGTAACTGAGAAATAGACCCGCATGTCCAGCGTAAATCGGGCAAGATTGCCGCGTACAAGCGGGTGGCTCCAACAACGCGATGACAGTTGTGCGTCAGCAAATGACTATTTTACTTTAGGGTGTACCCAGTGTTACCATGTTTGCAACTTTCGCCTTTCCAGCTGTAGAGTTGATCCCGTCACGGGTTTTCACTAGCCCGTATAACAGTTAGAGATTCAGCAGTACCGAGGAGTTCGAATGGGAAACGATTTTCCTCCCAAATCTTTTGAAGTTGGCATTGGCTTCGGTACCAGTGGCACCGCCACCTCATCACGTGACCCCGGAGTACTTCCCTTGGAAAAGGAAGTTTAAACCACACATTCCTCACATCCCCCTCCACACCAGTAGTTGTAAAGCATTTAAAACCCAACGGCAAAACGCGTTGGAATAAATAAAGGTTCTTTGCTCGACTTGAAGTCACCTGTAAGAAGGTACTGAGATTCTCTATGGTGCACCTCCTCAAGGTCCACCGGTCGCACTTAAGTGATTGGAAGTGACAGTTTCTAAGGAGTTCTTCGTACTCGAAGTCCCTGGGCAGATGCTAGGGAAATATGTTATCAGCTAGGCATGCACTGACCCCCCCAGGGGTGGGAGGAAGCTGGTCGATGCAGGTAAATGTGCTGTAGGCAATGCAGCAGCGGTAGTCGCATGTAAGAGGAGCTTCCCCAGACGCTGCACACTGACATAACAGACGAGATGCTCGTGAAACTCTGATCTGTACACAGTCTTAAAGATGCATTGTGTGCATTGTTCAGTTTTCACAATAAAATAAGAAAATAATATAAATGTTTCGAAACCATCCTAAAAATTTAAATTGTAAACTAAATAGGTGATGGTGAATTAGTGATTTTATAACTGTAAAACATTGAGAAGAAATGTTAAAACTACAGTTTTTTATATTTAAACTGATCTACAATATGATTCCCCGTATCTGGACTTAGCAACGAACTCGTATCAGGAATCTCCTGTGGTTCCGGGTATGAGGAATTCTACTGCATTATTTCAACGTTCATCTTATAAAATTAGTTTACTAAAAACTCTTTAGCTTTACGTTCCTCACTCAAAGCCATTAAAAATATAGGTTCTACTCCGCTAAATTTTGCACAACTCGGGAATGAACGAAAATGAAAAACGGTTATTGCATTAAATAACGGTTATATACATTAAAAATCTATGTTCTACTCCGCTAAATTTTGCACAACTCGGGAATGAACGAATATGAAAAACGGTTATCGAGTTTAACTGATATTGGAAAGGCTTGCATTTCAGTAGAGCAAATACTTCATGGGAACTTGAACTTTTTTGATTTGTTTCTCACGTGTTCTATTTGCATACGCACTCTGTCTCCTGACGAGATTCGAAGCAAGGATATTTCCCCAATATATGTTAGGTTTTTCTGATTACCCAAATTTACTAATACGGTGCATTATAAGAAGCTAATACTAAACAATAACTAATCTGAGTAAGTCTCAAGACGTACTGAGTTCATTCTTCATTCTTTTTCCCGAAAAATAAATAACTTGATGGCTGCTCAGGTTTTATCCTGCGATTCGTATCACCCCTCTAACTCTACACAACGATGCTTGGCTTATCCCTGTGACGTCATGATGTCCGTCCATCTCGCACACTACTGCCCGNATAAAGTCTGTTTGGGCTCTAGCAAACATTCGGTTTCAAGAACTCATTGCAAAGCTAAATGACACTTTTTGAAATGGGAAAACAGGGACCTCATGGCTGTTGCTTAGTTTTTAAATCGTGGGGATCATATGCTAAAAATATAATTCATTGTGGATTATCAAGTGATGAAAATCAATTCGAGAGCTTTACAAGGCGTCATTAGCAGTGAATAGCTTTCAAGTCCTTCAGTTTAAACAATAACGTGCCTATACAGGCTTACTATAATTAGTATAAAGTAAAAATTTTGTAGTGCGATATGAATTAAGATGCAAAGAAAACCGACACAAAAATAGCGATCAAATTTGTTTGAAGGAATATTTTTACATACCTCAACTTTCGTAGCGCTTACTTAGAAAGGAGACCTGTAGATTTGCAGTATTTCTCTTGGCGTGTCCGCTGCACGAATATCATTATAATTCCAGACCTTAATTTTGTATACATATTTTTCATTTACATCTTGTGCACAGCGGGCACAAAAATCTTGGCGCAGCAAAATACTCATTGTCTGCTTTTCATTGTAAACGTGCATCATACATTACCAATCAAAGAATTAACCATATAAAATTTAGGCAGCAATAGAAGTCGGATAGTAGTACGTTTGCAATGAAAAGAAGTGATAGGAGCTTTGTATATTACCATAGCATCCTTGGTTTACTGTAGGAATTGAGAAATTTGTTCTATAATCTTATTGAATGGGTACGGTTCATCGATGGCTTGCGGATGGTGACTAACCTAGAGTCACCATTTGGAGAGATATTGATATCGGTGATGTGCGCACTTTTCGTTTTGATATGTGACCTGAATTCTAAGTATCATGCACTGATTTCGTCCTCTCATACTTCACCGAATCAGCTGCAATGTCGTCTCTAGTTCCCGTCCGGCAAACGTGCACAAAACAATCTAAGCGGAGGCGTTTTTTCGGGGGCAATTTTTTAATGTTCGACCCGAGCTGCCAGCTGTGCAGCCGCAGACCTATCCGTTTTTTGCAGCCGTGTGGCAATGGCTTTCATGCCGAAAAGGATGACGAAAACCACTCGGCTATCGCTGCACCCCACAACGCCTTGGAGGTTCTGTTTCATCAGGTTCTGGCTCGCTCTTTATAAAAAGCCAAATGAAGCTTGGTTGCTCGAATAAATAAGGCTGGACCTAGCTTTTCAAACAAAGATGGCCGCTGCTTTATCGCCATAATAATTTCGTCGTTAAACGGTTGAACTATCGCGGGCACTCGAAACGCCCTCATGCGTTTGTTGTCGCGTGCCGTCACTCTATCTGCTGACTTCACTTAAAACAAGAAATGTTTCCACATTTTCGTATACGAGGAGTATAATGCCCGTACGGAACTTACGATACATTCTATTTTCAACATGATTTATTTTAAAACAGTTGTAAGTACAGCTAAAGAGCTACTTGATTGCTGCGAATCTTCGTGCTGAGTCTCATTCCGTGCGTAAAAAAAACAGTGTGATATCCTGAATCATGAGATTGAGGGCTAGCCACTCGGTGCGGATTATCAAAATCTTAAGATTTTTAGGCCAGAGTCCTTAAAAAAAAATTGACAAGGAAATTCATGTTAAATTTCAAACTAGAGATAGAACGATAAAGCTATGGGTTGGTGAATTACATATATCTGTCTGTGCATGGCAGTAAAAGACTTATTTAATATACTCAACCGCTAATTTGGAGTCTCTTACAATTTTTAAAAACAATTTTTCAGATTTTAAATAGATTTTTTGTAGAGCACTTCTCTTACTGTGGGGTGATTAGGACCATTTTTGAAATTTTCAGAACAATGTTTCTGCTA
>VOMN01022832.1:0-21716 GCA_014899125.1 Orchestia grillus | reverse complement strand
TATCAAACAAATAAATTACCAAATTAATCCTTTCCTCATAGAATCAAATGTTAATTGTTATTAAACACTATTGCTAATATAAAATACAGTAAAATTACTTAAACACAAAAAATAAATGACAAATGCAGTACTTCACAAGCCACAACAGCATCCACACTACATAAACAAGCGAGTGTTCACTGTTTCTACGGAAGTTTGCGTTCGTGTTTTCAAACAAAATGAAAATTCCAAATACACCGAAATCTGCCAGCCCGCGCTGTATTTCTGTGTTCGCTGAGAGTTTGCGAACACAAAATTCGTTCCGAAGATTGATAGTGTGGACGGGGCATTTACTTCTCTAGTTGTTTTGAACGCGTTGTGAAGTTACGGTTCGAATGCTATTTATATGATTTATTCTTTGGATTTGATATTTGCGAACTCTCTGGTAAACTTACATAGTATAATTCCTAATATGAAACTCTACTAAAACTGATCAAGAGTTTTGACGCTTCAGGTGAGGAAATAGAGGCAGCAAAGGGTCAGTACATGAAAATACATTTAAATAATTTATTGGACAAATAACCCTGACATTGAAAAGTTCTAAACTGAAGTGAATAAATACCAGGGATTCATCAGGATCGAATCATTTCAAAGAACTTTCTGAACATGCAATTTTGATGTTGATATTACCTCATTCCAATGCACACGTTGGACGTTGAGCTGTGTGAACCATATCAAATCAAAGACGAGGAATCGCATTGAACTACAACTGCTCTGCTCACTTTTAACTATGAAGTTCGGGTTGATGCGGTATGGAAAGTTTGGTCGCAACTACGAATTGACAACAAATGTGATAAAGGCACTCACGACTTTGGTAGCTTATACATGTAAGGAAGCAACTGACACAATGAGCCGTCTGCAAGTGGGCAGTAACATCACTATAAGAAAAGAAACAAAAACATCCATTTATGTTAATACAAATCATATTTACAACTAATATATTCTTATATGAACGCAATAAAATTTAGCTAAAGTTTTAGCTATAACATTAGAATATCTAGCTAATTCTAGCTAGGAAATTCGTGACTTCTAGCTAACAAGCTATTCAAAGAGTTGAGAACACAGGGCACACCAGCGGCGGCACTTTTGCAATAGAAGTCAAAGGGTAAGGTTACCGCTGTCGTTCCTTTCTCAGAAACGACCTGACTGTACGACATCTTGATTGCAGCCAAGGGTCCCATCCCGGCCTTTTCGACACTTGATTCTGCTAACTTGTATCACTACTACTCACCGAGCTTTTCATGTACAATAATATTTACATCATCCGACGCAATATTTTATTGCAAACCAACATATGAAAATGATTTTTCAAATTCTGAACGACTTAAAAATTTGTTCTTGGAAAACTGAAATTAAATAGCGTAAAGTTTTTCAGAACGGCTTTGAATTTTTTTTATTTCTTCCAAATCCTTTTACACTTTGTTATTCTGCACAAGGAAATGAATCAGTTACAACAAACCACATCATTCTGCTGTGAAAACTGAAAAAAATTTAAGGTCCACAATTTTTTCCAAAACGTTTTTTCAATATCTTTTTTTTTCGAGAAGTCGAAAAACATTCGCGAACAAATGTGATTTATTTATCCCGTTACATACGCGTACCAAATTTGAAAGAGATACTTTTGATAGGGAAAAGTTAGCTTCGTACTCTGGTCCCCTTAAAAAGGTACTGGGACTTCAAAGTTAGAGCGTGTCAGGAGGAAAAAAAGAAATCAAAGTCAGACCAAGCTTATGAATATGAACGAACATTATAAAGTTTCAAAGTAGGTTAGGTATTCACAGTAGGTGTTCGAAAATTCCGTGCGTCCGCTGTGATACGTCCGAGTAAGCGCCGATGCAATGATTGCCGATTGTGTGAAGACACTAGGAAGTTCGGTAATCTATACAGGAGCATCAATAAGTGTGCCGATGAGATCTTCAGTGAATCGTACTGAGATATCGTACACCAAACTCTTGAGGTATCCCTAGAAGTAGAAATCTAAGGGAGACCTTGCTCAGGAAACCTTGATGGCCATGAGTTGGGTCCGTCACGACTAATTCGGCGGTTTGGATACCTATCACCCACGAACTGACTAACCAACCACTATCGAGAAGAGTTCAGGAGTACCAACATATCGGAGTACCAACACATTCCTCTACGGTTTGCTACGGGGACGTCTTGTAGCAACTCTGAAATAATCATTAATAATCATCCAATATGCGTCCACTCAGACTTTTCGGCAGGATGTGAGGGCGATTAGATAGCAATAATGCAGCCTCCTCTCCCTTCCACACACGCACATTTACAAACAGCCAAACTCGGTGACTACTTTTCCGTATAAGATGAGGATTATTGTGCGACCAGATGTGCACATTATGCAGGGTAATTATTTCTTTTCGCTTGAATGTTTTTTTTCCGAGATATTAACTTTCGATGCAAAATCAGGTTGCTCCACCTCCTGTAAAAACCAACAGGCATTAAGCCGTGCTCTTGCTGAACGTGATGTGGACGTTGAAGTTTATCCCTGTACCCACCAAACCCTGTTAGGACTTGTACGACGAACATTTGCGCGGTACGGAAGCTTGTAGTTGGTCATCATAAAATTGCTGAAATATCTCGTCCTTCATCTCTTGATCCCTCACTCTTCCAGGGCCGCGTGCACCAGGATGTGCTACAGGAAAAATTCGGTTTTCCCAGTCTCTATGTATGAGTGCGAATGTTTGATGTACTTGCCCATGTCTGTTGTGACATCTTCTTCTGTAAGTTCTCATATCCCTCCTAGAATTGCTGTTTGATGCACCATAAATTTGTCGAATATCTGCAAATTCTCCATTCATAATTCGGTCCTTTGCCAATGATAGTTCCGCACTAAGGTCGACTGTTCACTGTACATATGAGCTCCGGGTGCATTTTTAACTTCCCTGTAAAGTACAGTAGTCTGTCGATCAGACATACGCTAGGTGAAAAAATTTAATGCATTCCTATTTATTTAGGTTTCACGTCTTAATAACTTCTTAACCAGACATTCTTGGACATGCCTCCTTAGGGTAAAATTTAACCGAAACACTCCATGGAGGGCTTATTTATTCTAAACGAACCGTGTGTTAAAGTTTGTTTAAGAAATTCTGAAACACCCTGTATAATGCGTATGCATTAAAATAATTATTAGACGAACCAAACGTATCTTAAACCTTATAAATTGAAAATACAATTGTTGAATTCAAATGGCCATAGTCACTTTTTAAGGAACTAATTTTGCTACTCGTAGTAGGGAACGGTTGTTTCAGATTAGACTGTTGCATCAGCTTTAAAAGTATTCTACCTAGTTTTTTTGGAAGTCTGATTAATCTAAGGGCATCTCTTGCATAAGATTCTTTAGAACAAAGACGTTATGTAAAAATTTGTGATAAATTTGGATTTCACATAACCCTCTTAGGAGGGTATGACTTGTCGAAAGTGTACGCTTACAGTTGAAGACATCTGTGAGCGACAAAAGTTTAATTGAACACTTAACAAAGCTCGTTCTTAAACTTTTGTAATTCCCTGTTATCCATTTCATGAAAAGGGCCATCAAATTAAAAGTAAAATTCATGTAGGAAAATGTTTGACAGTGCCACCATATCGTCAAGTTTCTTACAATTAGAAAAAATATATATTTCTGTGCATTTGTTTTTAAGAAAACAACAGTGCAGCAAGCATTAAGTTTAATGCACGTTTTCGCTGGTATACCTTCACTGGCCTTTCATGTTATATAAAATCTCGTCATTCCTTTATTTTTCGAAATTTTAGGTTCAATTTTGGAACCGACTGACCAGTTTACATGTGTTCGTTTGAACTTCTCTGATCCAACGCAGGGAACTAAATATCTTAGCGAAAAACAATATTGATAAAAACTTTCTCCCGATGCTCGCATAGAAAACACTCTACCGTTCAGAGACTGCCTTTTGAGTGATACAGAGTTGAGGTATCGATTCCCATTGAAGCAAGTGGTTAATCAAAATTATCACAAATATATATCGAATGTCCGCCTGTAATGATTTCCATGTGCATCAATACACGGTGATCCACAAAAGCTATAAGACCTGGCTAAGTTCATTTGTTTATTTGTGTTGGCGAGTCTTTGCTACGTTGAACAGACTGGATACTTTGACCAATTTAGACTTCGAGAAGAGTTGAAAAAAAATATCTTGCTGCAAATGTTTTACTCTTCAGCGAAAAAGTTTCACTGAAAAACTGGAGTAAAACCTTTCAATAAACATAGATTTTGAGATTTATAAGAATCGTGCTGGAGGATATTTTGGGTAACATAAAATTATTGGCAATTTCATAATACATTCATTGTATAGTATGTCAAAACAGCAGTGAGACGCTGTGTTTCTCCATAAAACATATATGGAGAAGGAGACTGTTATTCACACTCTTCATTTACAAAATCATTCTTAATCTCCTTTACAGTTAACTGGAAGTTTGAATTGAATTCTCTTCTTTTCAATGTTCTTGAGAGTCATAGTTTCTGAATCTTATAATTCCTTACGAACGGTTAGGCGTCGGCTGTGAAGGTGTTAGTCAGAAGTAACCTCAAAGTCATGATACAACCTGTAAGATACTTTTTCCTTAGTGACACTTCCTATTACATGAATCGACCTAGTATATCACCGAGTCAAAAGTGTTAATCATCAGTTTATGACATCCATATCATTAACTATTAAAATCATTTTCGGTGAAATAATCATAATTATTTGATTAAATGTTATAGTTCGAATTATTAATAAAGATGAATGAATTGAGCTTTTGATGCTGCTGGTAATAAAACTTCAAACAGAAACATTACCCTCCATATTTAATACCGACTGACGAGTGAAGAGCCCTGCGACCTACTTCACGGAGTAAAGATACATGCACATTCATCGTTCATCCCTCGGTACCGCTTGAGTCAGTCTGCTCTCGAAGAAATGATATCTTCGGTACTTTTTACGTCACATGTTTCCGATTCTCGATTAATTTATGAAATTTTATGAGAAGGATGCTCGTTGATATTGGTTTTATATTCGAGTCAAGTAACAGTTTAATCCATGGCATGAATTATAGGTCAAGCTGTACTGGAGTTGTATTTTTTTAACCACGCAGTTTAGCTACCAAGATTTATTGTAACACTTTTCACATATACGCCTACAATCATTCTTCGAAACATTTCGTTGTCAGATATGCGAGTCTCTGAGGTCGAGGATGCTCATCAATCTAAAACAGGGTATGTGTGCTCGTGATTACAGTTCGCTGGCTAATGGCTCAATACGTATGAAGCTACGAGTAAGTTTGATTAGAAACTTCACCTCATTTCGATGGTCGCTAAACTCCGCGCAGACCACTCATGTTCCAGGGGAGCCATGGAGTCTTCCAGAGACGAATGGCTTGCAAGGGAAAAAAAATTTGGCAAATTCTTTAGCCCCACCGGGAAATTTTCATATGGTCGAACGTGGAATATTTTATATATAATGGAATGGGTGATGAATTACGTCACGGGCAGAATTTATACCGCTTTTCTTTGGGTATTCCTGGAAAACTACGAGTCTATTCTAAGCGCTGATGGCAAAGGTAATTTCGGAGGCTCCTGCTACATCAAAGAGATTAAAATCTTTCATTTTCATCACATATGAGATTGTTAAAGTGAACAACAATATCATTTGTAAATGGTTTACGAGAAATTAAGAGTTGCTTTAGTCGCACAGCACGCTTTGGAAACAGACACTCAAACAAATGTGACTCAGAAGGGATGAAAAAAGAATTTGAGTTTTTTTTAAAGGGTTTTAGTCACCTCCAAGCTCATATATTACTGTGATGAACTTAGGTATTTAGCCTATCCTAGAGAAAAATATTTTTTCTTTTCATAACCAAAAAGACTCAGCTCTCATGCATGCCTTTCTCAGTTCTCAGACCAAGTCGAAATATGACGCCTCACGTTTTTCTCATAACCCAGTCTTAAAACGTTTGGAGGCTTTAGTGCGAATTAAACGCAGTCACTTTATTGGGTGAGCCTTACATTTCATTGTCAATTATATTTCAAATTTCTTCGTCACGTTTCATTTCTGCATTTCACACTTTCTTTACCGCTGAGAATCTTGTGTAAATCATTTCCGTGTTCTCAAAAACTCAGGATGCAGTGTGCCAGCCAACAAAACCATATACAATGGGTCAAATAAGTATTCGTAGCCTACCAAATCACATATTTCGGAAAACTTTGAAGAATTGTGAGTTAAACATAATGAAAGGCAAGATTAAACACAAAACCCATTAGGTAATGTTTAGTGAGTAATAATTCATCTCAAAATGTTCAAACCACGAAAATAGTAAAACAATGTGACAAATAGGTATCTGTATCATTATATTAAACTATATTAGTACTTGGTCGCATAGCCCTTATTACTTACAACTGCTTGTAGGCGATGCTTGTATGAAGAGAAGAGGGTTCTGCAGAAGTTAAAGGCATTTTCTCTTATTCTTCAAAGCAGAATTGTTCCAATTCAGGCAGATTTGATGGTTTCCTCATCCCAACTTAAATTTTACACTGTTTCTATACCCTTTCAATTAGATTAACATTTGACGATTATAAAGGCCAATCTAAAACCTTGACCCTCTTACTAGGAAGCCTCTCTGAAGTGTATTTCGACTTGCGCCTAGGGTCGTTACCGTGTTGAAACACCCGTTTCGTTCTTCTCAACCCGCAGCATCTGAACAGAAGGCCTTGAATGTTCGGACAAAATTTCGCAGTAATTAGTGAAATGGATGGTTCCTCTAATAACATTGAGTCGTCATAGGCCTGCAGACTAAAAACAACCCCAAAACATGTGGCTTCTTCCACCATTCATCAGGGTGGGCAGGGTGTTTCGTCGTTGTGTCGAAGTGTTCGGTTTTTGCCAAACGGTCTTATTGTAATTATTACCGAACAAGTTGATTTTTTTACCTCCTTCAATTTTCACACCTTCATCATCATCCCTTCTTCGACTTTTCTGGTTGTTAAATCTTAAGTTAGGTTTTCATTGTACAAGGGATCCCGTGTGGGAACACATGTTATGCATAGATTCCCCGTTTTCTACGATGAACATTAAACGGTATCTTTTCATTCGGTACATCATAGTCTGAGTCTCTGAAGCTCTGCAATATATACACCTACTACTTATAATACTCGTACTACTCCTACTAATACTACTACTATACTACTACTAACAGATGAAAACAACCATAACAGCCCCCACACTAAGAAAATAACTATAACACTGGGGAACAATTTGAAAAGGAATCCTGTTTAGTTAAATTGTTGAGCCTCTATAGACTAGAATTGGCATGCTGATTCCAAATCTGTAGTCAGATTTTTTCTTGCATGTCAAGTTTTTTCTCCAAAGCTTGCCATCCAAATGACCGAAATTCTTTTGGTTAGCTTCAGTAAAACTGGCTAGCTGATTACGATTTGACTCATCTAGTGCTACGTGACAGCTTGTTTGTGCAGTCACAATTGGGACAGTGCGGTGAAAGGTGTGTGCAGCTTCTTTGCTTCAGATCATGTCTGCTCCTGCAACGCCTCGTCATAAATATCTGAGCAACCGTGACTCTTTCTGCTATATATGTGGTAGCTTTAGAATTCCAAGTTAGAGGGCAAACATCATCGTATTTGTAAAACAAGCAGGTTCTGCATATTTTAAAGTGAAATTCGGAGATCAAGATAAGCTGTGGGCCTCTCACAAAGTGTGCAAGCAGTGTGTCCAGAGCTTACAGATGTGGACCAAAGCAACACGTGAAAAGTTAGCATATGGTATCCCCATGGTTTTGCGAGAGCAAAAAGATCATTCCACGAACTGTTACTGTTGTTCAGTGATAAATAAGGATTTAACAAGAAAAATAAAAGTAAAATAGTATATCCAAATCTAGCTTCAGCTATAAGACCAATGCCTCAATCAGATGAAATTCCATCTCTAGTTTTCGAACTTCTAGCTCCTCTAGAAGATCTGAGTGATGTTGAAGAATGCAGTGACAGCAATGTTGCAGATTTTTATATTCACGAGGATTCAGTTCGTAAGGGATTTGATCATCATGAGTTTAATGATTTAGCATGTGATTTGGGCCTATCAAAAAAAAAATTCAGAAATACTAACATCAAGATTGAACAAGAAAAACCTACTTGAACAAGAAGTGAAGGTATCATACTTTCGAACCAGAAAAAGTACATTTCTGCAGTATTTTCGAAGTGACAGAGGTTTAGTGTTTAGGATGTTACCAGGGCAGATAGGATGTGATCAAAATTGCTGACTATTGTTGGAGTATCAAACGCGTTAGTCCTCAAGTTGAACACTCCAGGAAAAGCTACAGACGTAAATTTTTACTTTAACCTGTACACAATCATAACCGTATCCTTTGTAAAAACATAATAATGTAATATAAACATTTTATTCTTTAATTTTTCATTGTACTTCAATGTTTGTAACTTTTCATAAAACAAGCTCGGTTACTGTTATGTATAGCATTTTTAATATTATTTAAGAAAAACAACAAATCCTATAGTTCTTAAACTTCACGTGACAGAGAAAAACTGAGGCCATTTTTGGATTCAGCACCCAAAAATGACTTACTAATAACTGCCGAACCTAACTGAACAAAAAGTGTGTTCCCCAGTGTAAAGAGAGTCGAAAATGGTTATCAGATTACTTTGTTTTGAAGCATGAATCATTCTTGTATGAGAAGAGTTTCAGAAGAAAAATTCAAGTGAAAAATCACGTAGGATCCCGGCAGTACACACTCGAATACCAGCTGGTAGGCCTTCGTGTACCAGCTGGGAGGCCCACATACATATATATATATATGTTGTACCTAGAGGAAACTGTTGTACCTTGGACCTCATGTAACTCGGACTTTTGTTGATTTCAGCCCTCTCTGCAAGCTTTCTGGTAACTATCAGTTGTATTTGAGAGATCTACGAGTGCCAGATCTCTCAAATGAAACTAAAAATTAAAGAAAGAGAAAGTCAGAAAGAGCTACAGAGACGTCCGAAATAAACACTAGGTACTAAACACGTAGGGTCCAGGAGTTCCACTACAAATATATTTGAGGGGTGGCTTAGAGACAAGTTCTCGGCTGTGTGCGTCCGAGAGTTTTTATGTTTTATGATGCACTGTTGTCTCAATAAAGGAATAAAAAACAAATGCAGTATTTAATACTTCTATTGTTTCAAATGAGTCGCAGCCTTTTCAAGTTAAAATCAAGATTGGCGCCTGCTCCCCTGGTGCCGGTTTAACAGCTGAAAGGGTAAGAATTACGCGCGTCTTGCCTCTTAGCCCATCTCAATCAACTGAGCCTGCACAAAATCAATTTAATATTTTCAATTTAACTAGCATATAAATAGTAAAGATTTCACTTATTCTATCCTGCTAATTAATATTATTATTGTTTATTAGTTTGAAGCTCCTCAGGCACACTGAATGCGACCATTTTGTGAGAAGATTTTGTGAGAGAGCGAGAAGAAAGGACCATTTTGTGCGGACTTGAGAAAATGTAGGACTTGTGTAAAGGTGCATAAAAACCGCAAGTTGAAAAAAGAATGAAAGATAAAAAAAAGAAGAATGAAAGATAAAGAATAATTAGTGAAGAAGGTTTAGAAATGAAAAAACTAAGTAGACAAGAAAGGTACATGTCATCAAAACTAAACTAGATTCCAGGTAATCCTACAGTGACACCCCCCCCCCTTTCCCCCCTCCTGGAGACGCCAGTCCCTATAGCATACGATAGACAAACCCTCCTATACTGTTTCCCATATGTAAAATGAGTACCAGTTAACATAATTTATGAAATACTATATAACACACATTATATATGGTAGACATATAACATATGCGAGGCATGATACATCGCCAATGACATACGTATATAAAAGAGAATTAAGTATCACACTACACAAAAGGATATAAGTGTTATGCAGCGTAATGGAGTTCAATGTAGTCGACTGCAGTGAAATGGTGTTACAGAGTCAGTAGTACTGCAATGATTAAGCAGTGGCAGTCGTCGTATAGTGATGGCGCAGGATTAGGGATAGTGCAGTGACAGCAGTAGGGCAGCAAACTGATACTGCAATGGCTGCAGCAGTACAGTGAACTGGTGGTGCAATAGCGGAAGCAATGCAGTGATGTGGTAGTGCAGTGCAGTGGTAGTGCAGTGCAGTGGTCGTGCAATGGCAGAGTTATTGCAGTGGCAATGCTAGCGCAGTAGCAGTGTGAGCGCATTAACAGTGTTAACGCACTGGTAGACATGGGGCAGTGGCAGAGTTAGTGCAGTGGTAGATCAGTAATAGTGACGGAAAAGTAACACTAGTGGAGCAGTAACAGAGGTAGAGCAGTAACACAAAGTAGAGCAGAAACCGCTGTGGAGCAGTAACAGAGGTAGAACAGTAATAGAGGCAGAGCAGTAACAGTGGTAGAGCAGCAACAGTGGTAGGGCTTCAAAAGTGTCGAACATCAACAATGGTAAAGCATCAACAACAGGCAGAGCATAAACAGTTGTAGCGCATCTTCAGCGGTGGAGTATCATCAGTGTAGAGCATCATCAGTGGTAGAGCGGTAACAGAGGTGGAGCAGTAACAGTGGTAGAGCAGGAAACGGTAAAGCAGCAACAGTGGTAGAGCATCAACGGTGGTAGAACATCAACGGTTGTAGAGCATCAACAGTGGTAGAGCATCAATAGTGGCAGAGCAGTAACAGTTTTAGAGCATCAACAGTGGTATGACATCAACAATGGTGGAGCATCAACAGAGGTAGAGCACATAAACAATGGTTGAGCATCAAGAGTGATAGAGCAGTAACAGAAGTAGAGCAGTAACAGAGGTAGAGCAGTTACAGTGGTAGAGCAGCGACAGTGGTATAGCATTAAGAGTGGTAGAACATGAATAGTGGTAGAACATCAACAGTGGTAGAACATCAACAGTTGTATAACATCAACAGTGGTAGAGCATCAACAGTCGTAGAGCATCAATAGTGGTTGAGCATCAGAAATGGAAGAGCATCAACAGTGGTTGTGTAATGCAATGGTAGTGCAGTGACAGTAGTAGAGCAATGCATTGGTAGTGCAGTGCAGAGGTAGTGTATTGTACAGTGCAACGGCCGTGCAGTGGTAGTACAGTACTAGGGCAGCGGGTGAACAGCAAAGCAGTTTAGTGCAATACAGTATAATGTTCCGCAGGGCAATATACGTAGTTTGGTAGAACATGTAGTGCAAGGCAGAATAATATAACACTAGGCGGAGTGATAAAGAGTACAAGGTAGAGTAATATAGTGCAAGGCAGAATAATGTAGTACAAGGCAGGATAATGTAGTGCAAGGCAGAATAATGGAGTGCACGGCAGGATAATGTGCAAAGCAGAATAATGTAGGGCAAGGCAGAATAACGTAGTGCAAGGCAGAATAACGTAGTGCATGGCAGAGTAACATTATGCAAAGTAAAGTAATATTGTGTAAGGTAGAGTAATATAGAGCAATATAGTGTAGTGCTATGCAGTATACTTCACTGCAATGTAAGGCGTAGTAGTCTAATAAAACATCTAATTCCTAAAAATGAAAAAAATACCATACAATTCATTGTAATGCTGTACGATTCACGCATGCATAACAAATATACATAAATATATATATACATATATATAAATAATTCAGGGGTGATTCAGAGACGAGTCATGGCTGTGTGCGTCAGAGGGTTTTTTAACACAAGATTCAAGGACAACCACCGGCAAATCGAAGGCGTATTGCCGACGAAGTGGGACGTAGAGGGAGGATCATAGACGTTCAGGGACGTGGTATAGAAAAGCGATGCGGATGGCCGCTGCCGTATGGAGGCCGATAATTTCGGCCAAAAAGTGAACATTTCGCTTTGGAGTGGACCGGCTATACGTCCTTGATTTTTCATAGGGTGTGAGGAAATGATGCCTCGTGATCCCTGTACTCAATCTTGCACCACATAAGGCCGCTAGACGCGAGCGTTGTAGTCTTGAAAAATACCGGAACCACGAGGAAAATGAAAAGCCGTATACGGGTGCTCATGGTCATCTATAGGGAGTTTAAATAATCCTGAGATTTCATTTTGTTGCTGCACAAGGTTGCAGAACTTAAACCCGACCGTGTGAAGCACTCTCACCACATTATACTGTCCACGGAAGCCTGTACTGTGGGCGCAATGCTTGAAAAATCCAAAGCTTCATGAGTTTCCCGTCTTACTCTAACTCTGTCATCTTTCTAAAACAAGGAGAACCTCGAACCATCTGATCGTAGGACGTGGAAATTATTCAATTATTAGTTGAACGTAATTTATCTTTTCAATTTTAAGAAAAAAATTGAATCTATAACCGCACCCGAAGCTCATGCAATTGTCAATTCTCCATCAAATCTGAATGATTGACATAAGCTTGCTAGTTTCTTCAAAATTAACCTCAAAGAATTAAACCGAATTCCAACACTGCACCATCCAACGCTTCCCTTAGTTCGTCCCAGCTATAGCGCCCTGTAGACGGCTGCTCCTGTTTATGGTTTTTTGCGACTTCAATGTTGACCGGGTACTCAGAAGTTGTCGGTCCTTAACGGATCATATGCTGAACTTTGGGTACCTCGTCATGCTGGACCGGATGATTACGTAACCTACGCTTCCGCCGCTGCTGCCTCACCTGCTTGGATGTGCACCTGAAGCTCTTCAGAGGATCGTCAATTTTCAGTTTATAAGTAGTTTGAAGTTGTCTTACGAGGATCTGGGCATTAGGCATAACACATTTTTCTAACCGTATGTAGAATAAGTGGATAGAAGTCACATGCATGTATAGCGTCTTTCGAAATCAAACTTTGCTTACATTTTCATTTCATTGCTGTATAGTTATAACTATCTTGCATTACTATTTAGTTCTGTAACTATACTAGTTCTTAAACTGTACAACTGTATAACTATCTCCCACGGTTACTACTCTAGCTAAAACTAAGTTATTACTACTTGTAAACTATAACGAGTCCACAGACGCAAAGTATAACCTTAGCGGTTTACCGTGTTGTTAAAATAAACTTGAAAAGCTTGTAACTCTGAACTTCACATTCAAAACTTGACCTTAACAGCCCATTGTCAGTTTCAGAGAAGGGCCGTTTTATTTTCTATAATTATTTTTTAACTTTATTGTCTTACTTTCTTGTAGCTTGCTGTCGCAGTCCGGCTTAGCGGTGTAGCACCAATAGTACAGATTTTTCGAAAATTAGTTTCGACCCGCCGAATTGCAGCTGCATTGATTTTTCTTTTTGAGTTTCTCTCAGTTCAGTTAATCTGAAATACGTATGCTATTTATCTTTTTGTTATAGCTTTCGGTATAGACCAGCGACTTTAGGTCTGAACATTTCAAGTAAAAAATAAATTTTATAATCCCATGATTTTCCCTCGAAACTTTTTTATATACAGCGTGTTCTACAGTCCAGTTTTCGCAGTCTTTTGCAAATTGAAGCCATTTCGTTTGATTAGCTTACCTGACCGAAAGTTTCCTAATGGCAGTACAACCCTTCAAAACCATTTCATTCAGTTCTCGAAGCGGGGTGTAAGCCGAAGTTTTCTCAGGAGTTTGGTAGAACATGTTAGTTAACTGCTGAACTCTTTCCCACCGGTCTGCTTTCACCTGTCACTTCATAGAAAGTCTGTGGCGAGTAATTAAAATTTTAGCTCTGCCACTATTACCACTGAATGAATGACTGCATTTCTGTATCCTTTTTCGCTGAGAAATTGTTCTTTACACAGTCCTTAGCCGTATGGTGATCATTTTAGACATTACGGTCACGGATTTCCCGGCCCAATACAACATATCACCTGTCCTTTGTCAAAGACAGGTCTTTGTTTTGTTGGTATTTTTGCAGTGGGATAATTCATGCTTGTTATCACAGAGAAAGCAGGTGCTTTACTGACTGCGAGTTGCATTGAACTGTATTGTTACTGTATTTTTTTTCTTCAAATTTGTCATGAGAAAACGTGTAAAAAAGTTCGCATTATACCTACATTTTGCAAGAGTGCGACAACCTGTTTAGCCAGGTAGTGTGTAAAGCTCAAAAAGTGAAAATTTCAAAAACCATTTGAATGAAGAATCGGTGTCGTTACTCTGCATTAAATAAGTAAAGTAACAGTTCTTTGAATTTAGGGCTATAAAATGCACATAATTGAATTTTGTTATGATCAACTTTTCCACACGATGTCTCGTTGTTCATGCACCGTCATAAGACGAACACCTATCTTAAATGTACATCTATATCTAAACGCAGACTATCCTAATCTGTGTCACATGCGCGTGAAAGACTGGAGGTACCAGGTATGGTATTTTTTTGCAATCAAATTATTTCATATATATATGTATTTTAACCTTTTATAAAAGTGGGGATAGTTGTTTATTTTCGGGCTCATACTTTAAGTGTATTCCTGATATTATGTCTATAAGCGAAGATTTTGTAGAACGGTTGCGTTAATTGCCGCATATGAAACGTCGATTTTACATATCATGAGCATAACGTGATAAAATGTATGCGTCATTACTATGCTCTCAGTTCCCCAGTGCGTGACAGAAATGTGTAGATAGTGTTAAGCTGTAAAATTTAATTAGGAATTATTAATACCGCTGTGTACGACACAGGACTTGAGTAGTAACCCGAGAATTTATCATTCGGTTCGTTCCTCGTGCTTTTTTTATTCTGTTCAATTATATTCTTACAGTAGTTTATCTTGCGAACACTTGACGTAATCTCCTCCAGAATTCAATGCCGTTTAGGACTGAAAACCTTGCGATTGCCTGCAACCGAAGAATATTTCTACTGGAGAAGGAAGCGTGATGTACGTGATATAGAGAATATTTTGAAGTATCTTTCGAGGAGTTTAATTGTTTATGAAAATTCAAGTAATTCCTAATTAAATTTTACACGAGTGTCATTTTGATGACAACGAAATTTAGTAATTAACTGAAAAAAAAATAATGAAATTTAAAAGAGATTTTTGGAGGTTACTTTCATTAAAATGGCATCTGCGCTTTGAACTGAACCGTTAACGATTTCTAACAGAGGAAACTGAAGATACAACTATACGATCTTATAGCTGCTCAGTGAACATATCGTATATTTAAGTAAAGGGTGTGGTAAGTCGACCTGGCACATTAATAGATGCGTTGATATTAAAGTAAAATAAAGTAAATGGGTATTTTTAATTTCTACTTATGTATTCTGCTTATATTACACCAATATATATGTGAGCTTATTTTACGACACTATGTACTTGTGTATGTGTTTGCATTAGTAGTTGTAGTTGTAGTAGTAGTGAAAGCAGCGCTTCAGAAACTCAGTCTATCTCGCACCGAAAGAGTAGGGACCATTTAGTATGGACTTAGGAGAACGGGGATTCTATGCACAGGGTGTGTTCCCACACAAGATCCCCTGCGCATAGAAACAGCAAGTTAAGAAGGAAGAGCAAGAAAAGACAAATAAGAAATAGCGAAGAAGGAATGAAAACGGAAGGAAGCAAAGTGGGCACGAAAGACAGAAGTCCCGAAGGCCTATCTAAAGCTGAGGTACCCTAGCAGTACTCCCCTGGGGGCGCTAGTCCCCATAGCATAGAATAGGCAAACCTAACTAACCTACCTCTATTGCCTATGGCCTATCCTATGCCCCCTGAGGGGTGTTTGCATTATATACAGTGTCTGTACTCGCGTATATGAGCAACTATATTTTTAATGTTTTTTGAAAATTTCGAGCTCTGGTTTGCGGTGAAGAGTACAGATAGTTCATAAACGCATACGGGGTGTTTTAGAATTAAGGCAACCAGTTTTGTACGTTAAATAGAACATCAACAGGGTGTCAGCAAAACTTCAATACATCGAGTGTTTACAGAGGATCTGGATAGGAAACTTTACAAATGCTAAAACGTCATGAGCTTACTGGATATCATGAAAAAATGAAGAGTGAAAGAAGTCGTTACATCCTTAATGAGTAGCGCAAGACACCCTCGCAAACTTGGCGTTCACAGATGAGAAAAAATTTGACATCCATTTATCCGAGTAAGGGGTTCTTCAACTTCAGTTGAAGGTAGGATTGTTACGAGACGTCAAAATGGGCAGTTTGTCTTGGTTTGGGCATTTGTGACAGTCACAGGAAGATTTCGACCTTTTCGTGCCTTCTGTGGCAAAATTGAACTCAGAACAGTACATTTCTCTTATTTTGGAATCGGAGTTATTAACATGGGCTAAAGAATACTTTCAGGGTTCACCATGGAGTCTCCAACTGAATTCAGCATCATCAATTGGCTCCAAAATCACCCAAACCTGAATTCGGAGGAACATTCTATCTTTCATAAGCAAAATGTAAGCCCAGCAAGGAAGCCCGACTTCGCTTCCTTAGACTTTTCAATCTGGTCCATTTTGGAAACAAGAGCCTCAGATACCCTACACATTTCTCACGAGTCCCTCAAAGGAAAACTGTAGAAAAAATGAAAAAACAATTCCTAAACAACATTTGTACCTAGACTTATGGCTGTATGTAGTTCATAATAAGGGTGGTCATATAGAATAAATCCAACAGTGTACCCTTCACTAAATTCTTATTTACCTCTGAGTTTTAACTTTTCAAATCAAAGTCGTTCATTTAAATTTTCATAAATCTACCAAAAAGTTTGTTACATTAATTCTGAAAAACCTTGTACCCACCACAATATTTATACAGAACCGTACAAAATGTACTGAGAATCAGAAAATCTACGAAGCAAAAAATGTACTAGACAAAATTACTTGCCAAACTTGATACCATTCTAAATCACTGTTTTATTTTATGACGGTATCTTGATTAAAAGACTTTTTATAAAGATTCCAGAAATAACCAGAAGTACATGTAACGTAAACAAATTGCGATGGGCACAATCAATACCTCTCCAGATTTTGTTAAAGATAGATACTGAGGGAATACAATGCCGAAAGTCAAAGAAATAACCAAAACAACTGGTTCGACTATGTAATAAAGGATTCCCCTATAGGCAAATTACTGAACTCGTTATGGTTCCACACTCAACTGTTGGGGCAATAGTTCAGAAGCATCAAGAGAATGAGGCAATCATCAATCTATTATGAGTGTGAGGTGCTCGCAAGATCGTGGGCCGCTCTCGACGTTATGTGCTGCTTAAGGTGATGAATGAACCCATATAATTCCGTATCTACAGAAAAAACTAAGGTTACCAGGAATACATGGTAGTCAAAAAACGGTTACTAGAGAAAAGCAACGAAGTGGTCTATATGCCTTCTCTCAAAGCAGAACTCCTTTTCTTACAGTGAAACTAGTGAAAAACTGTTGAACGTTTGCCAGACACCATCTTGACATAGGAATTCAGTTATGGTTCAATAAAAGCAAACTTGAACTTTTCACTCGAAACGACGCTCAAAATGTTTGTGAGACAGCAGGGACTGATTTTAATTAAAAGAACATCCATCCTTACGATCATGTATGTATGGAGGATAGTCAACATCACGATATGGGGCTGGGCTGTAGCTTAGTCAATGGTTTGAGGGAACTCCGCATCATTAATGGAAAATGGCTAGTTCAATGAGAAAACCAATATTGAAGCAGAAGCTGCCGAGCGCAAAAAAAATCTATGGCCTTCTCATGTGGATTTTAAAGAAAGACAATAAGAAAATAAGTGGCCTAGGCAATAAGAACCTTGCTGATTTGAAGACTATCTGCTTTCAAGAATAGAACAAAATTCCACAAACTGAGTGTCAAATGTTATTTTCTGGTTACAATAATCATCTCCATGGTATTATTTCAGATAAAGGCCGTGCCTCTAAATACTGAAAACTTGTTTTAGTTTGGCCAAATACTTCTGGTGCGTCCATATTTTTAGTTTTTAGATTTTATGGCTGTCGATAAATTTTCTCCCGTTCTGTTTAAATATTCTGCTAAATAAGTGTTTTCTGAACTACCTGTACCCTTTACCCCAAACTAGAGCTTGCAAACTTTAAAATACATCAAAAATGGAGTTGTGCAAATATTTACGTCCCAACACTATTTATGTGAGATACATCAAATGAAGATGAAATAGTAGTTCAGGATATTATCCTACAATACTCACAACTTACAGGTAAGTCATTGTCACTCTAGAAAATTCAAAGCGATTTCTCACCTACCTGTGCATAATGATAATACAAGTTCATCATTATAATTCAGACGGGTCAAAATCAAATTTTGAAAATATTACAGGAGTTGGAAAAGGCGTTTCCTTATATAGTTAGGAGACAGATAGTCTTGAAAGTTCGAGAAGGCTGAACGCAATTGCAATCTCACAAATCCTTCTCGGAACGATAGTGTAATGGGGCAGAAACTTACAAGTAGTTTCTCGCTTGCTTACCGTGAGGCAGCGCTCGTATGATTTCGGTAAACTTTAGCTTACGGATCGCAAGGTATATAATTTCTAAATTTGAGTTTCAGTTTTTAAAGCGCACGGGTTCTGATAAATGTTTGAGGCATGGAGTTCACTGATTTCCGATCATTATATTCTTTCAGCATTTTAAAAGGAATTAGAAGTTACGCATTGGCGACCCAGAAGCAGTTCAGTGGAAGATGTCGAAAAATATTTAGCGAAATAAGGAATTGTTATTTAATTTTCTTTTGAAAGTCAGTTTCCACCAATTAAGTCTTGATATGCGCATACATTTACTAAATCATTAGTATCATAAGTTTTTAAAATAATGGAATAGAATCTCACGGAACCATAGTTTCATCAGTCGTCTTGCACACTGGCATATCATTTCATATCATACGCGTGAGGCACAACCATAGATGAATAAGCGATACCGAGAATTAATTGGTATTCATCTAAACAAGACCATAATATTGTTGATATTCGAATAAAATGAAATCAAGAAAATGTATCATATGCCGTGTAGTCATTTTAGAATTAAAAAAATTGAATTTACAAGTTGTACGGAAACAATAGTTAGAATCTATAATCAGCAGGAGCCAATAATCATCAAGCGTTGTTTAACGAACATTGAAAAGTTAATGAAGAGCGTAATTGATTTATTTGTAGGACTTATCTGATCGAACAGTATGAAAATGATTGCTTGTTTAAAAATCTTGTCGATAGCAATAACTGATTTTTTAGAATTTATGCTTGTAGAAACTATAGATTTTTTAGCATTTAACCTCTGATCTTGGTTACGGTGATTAATCTGATTTTCTTACAAACATATAATCAAAATAAATATTTTTCCCAAAAAAATAGTCTCAAAAAAGGTACAGTCGGCTCTACATGGAGTGCTTGTACCCCACGATTTGATTTCGTTCATTTTCCACACACATATTATACATGAATGCCACGCATGACCGTGGTTTGGTGAATCTATTGAGAAAATGTGATAGAAATCTTGAACTCTACATAAATCCAGACAGTCAAGTGCTTTACAATGTAGATTTTACTGAAAATATAATTAACAGAATGAAAGAGAAATGGCCTACGATAATCTGGAAGGTCAATGACATTTCGAGACATGAAGCTTCTGGAATTTCGCGACTAGATTCTCGCAAATTAAAGTTGAATATGGAGCATTAGGCTATGAATAAGTAATCAAAATAAATAATTCGGGAAGCAGATGATAATTTATTTTCATTAGGTTTGCAATAAAAAAATTTCAATAATAATTAAATAATTAATATACACATATTGATGTTATTTTTTGAATGAATGCGATGAATGAATACAAGCTTTTACGCAATACAACGAGGAAGCTCATCTTCCTATAAAATGAAACTTCTACGAATATTGTAGGAAGTGTTCGCAAATAGCTTTCTCTATTTCAAATCCATGCTATTAAATAATGTTTATTTAAACGTAAAGTTATAATTTATTATCTTTTGATGTTATCGTAATGTCGTTCATACTCTGCCTGTAACAAACACGAGACTTCTTATTGCTGTATAATTTCACAACCTGTAGAGGAAAAAATAACAGAAATGAGTTTCGGCCTCCAAGTGGGGTCTGGATTTACTCGCTGTAAATTTAAAAGGCTTTATATTACACTTTCAGGTGCTTAGTTCCGTCCCGTTGGAGTGCATGAGTGACCAGAGACCGTCGAAAGAATTTAGGGAACAAAAATTCTCTACGCAATCACAATGGTGAAATGCCTGTGTAAGACCATTTCTGGTGGCAACAGTAACAAATAACAGCTTGATTTAAGGTAAAAGACAGAATTTTAATGTTTTCTAACTAAGATTAACAATACTCCTGATCTTAATAGCATTATGCTTTTGAAAACAGTAAAAAAAATTTAAATAGAATGCAATACAAGAAAGTAGCAAGGCGAATAAGAAAACTTTACGTCAACGAGTAACGTAATGGTCCAACTATTGCAGTGCAGAGGAGTTTATCAATATTTCAAATGAAAGACGAAGCCCCTAAAAATGTGAGTGGAAATACTTGTGTTGAGACTAAATATGAACGTAAATTTAAAATGAAAGCAGGAGTGATTTGAAGAATTTTCGGAAAGTACATTCACTAAAACTTATAATAATCAAAATACGAGTAGCATGTTACTTCTTCACAGACCGCCATTCATTTGATCTTTAGCTTTAATTCAGCGCGTCGTAACGAGTATCGCTGATCTGCACAAACCTTCGAATAGGCTTACATCAAAGAAAAGTTTTTTAAAATGCATGGTACTTTAAAGGTATTAATATCTTCGTAGAGTGCCATTGAAGTTCAATTTCAAGGTTGATGAAGAAATTAAGAAGTCAATGGTAATGGAAATATTTATTTGTAAGCATAGCCTTCACTGCATTTGTAGACCTCGGGTCAACAAGCTTATAAATGGTACGCTTGCGTACGTGCACATGGTGACACATAATTAAAGCAAGACTATAGTGGATCACAAATCTTTTAAAATCTGTGTTTAGACATTCAAGTCGTACTTCATTTTGATGACAAAAGGTCATTTTTCCATTTCAAGATTTATATTTTCAATTTTTTTATTTAGACCATAGCTAATGAGCGATATATTGTAGTCTAGCTGCTGAATAAAGATGAGCGTAAAGTGTGTATCTGAACAAAGCTTGAAATGAACAAATCAACTGCTACAAAAATCTTCAAAAATATTAGGGAAACAAGTACAAACACAAACAGACCTGAGCGAGGCAGCAGACGAACTGTGCGGAACTCTCAGCCTTTCAAAAACGTGAGGGAGATATTATACCGCAACCCTCGTCAATCTTACTAAAAACTGTCAGAAGCAGCCGATGTGAGCAGATCTTCGTTGCATCGAGAGCTGAAAGAGGATCTGGGGAAGCGATTCCATGATGCTTCATCGTCATGATCTCACTGAACATCATAAGAGAATGAGCGCTGAAAGATGTCACACCCTTGATCGAAAACTCAAGCCGCGTTACCAAACTTAGTATTCACTGTTGAAAAAAACAATGAATTCATATACAACTGTTAGAACACAGAACGTTCGAGTTTGGGCGTTCTCTTGCCCCGTTGCAGGTAGTATTGTTACTTACCTGTTAAAAATCAAGGACGTATCGCCGATGGGTTCAGGAAGACATGGTGGACGAAGGACGCATTAGAGGCGGAGCGGCCATCTCGGCCTCAAAACGTTTCCGTTACGCTTATATTTGCGTACGGCCGAGCGTGGACGTAATGTT
>VOMN01022825.1:0-11601 GCA_014899125.1 Orchestia grillus | reverse complement strand
GTGATGGCGGTATTGATTTCCTGTAATATGTTATTCTTCATAACTTTGCCAGCGCTATATTTAAGGAGCCCTACGCATTCATGTCATCTGTGCCAAAATATCTTTAATTTCTCGCTGAATATGCATTCGCATTTCCTGTGTTCTTATATTTGCAAGTTTGTTTACTGGTGACATCATTACAATAGTGAATATGGTAAATTTGATTTGGACATTTTTTTCGTACCCTTCTTCTGAAGGTCAATGGGTGCATTTATATATGCATGCGAGAGGTATGAGGCGACCTCTTAAACCATGACGAATACAGGTAACAGTAGTTTCGTCACACTAGTATGACTTTCACGGCTTGCATATTCTTTACTCGATGAAAAACTATTTAATTATTTGAAAAAATATTTATTTCATTGCATGTTTTTACATGGGATTGAAAAGTCATGCTCTGGTCGATCCTAACGCCTAATTATTTACTCTATCCAACGGTTTGATTACAGTGTTTCCCAGAGTTAGAGTAAGTTTAAGTAACTTCTTCATTGTATCTTTAGAGCCAAAAACTATGCACTGTGTTTTGCTTACGTTCAGTTTGAGTTCATTTGATAATAGTACTGTTTTAAATTACTTGAAAGATCTTCAGCGATTGGTTTGTTTCTTGTAGCTCCAGTTCAGTAATTGTAATAGCGATTTGAACGTTGTTCGCGTACATAAAAATTCTTCGGTGTGATGGCACTGATGAAAAATCATTTATAAAGATAGAAAACAGAAGTGGACCGAGGATAGAACCCCGATCGAGGACCCCAAAGTCATTACTTATAAAAGATGGCATCGTGTTTTCAAAGACCGCATGTGCGTCATTTGATAAGAAGCTCTCAAACTATAGGGTCTGAATTTCCTAGTTTGAGATTTTCTACAAAACTCGTTTGTGTTCAACCCTGTCGAATGTTTTTAAGAGGTCAAGAAGGAATGTTTTAAGTAGATCGTCCTGAGTACTCGTTTTTCTTCTATACGCAGTTTGATTCATCTAGGTGGGTAGAAAACTGATTCGTTATTACTTTTTCTAATATTTCCGAAAGAACGGGTAACAGACTGATTGGCCTATAATTTGGTACCGTATTAATGTCATCGGATTTATGCAGTGGCTTGATTACTGGTTGTTGCCATTAATCAAAATATTTGTTTGTGGTAATGGAAGTATTGATTAATATCAAATGGATCGGTGGTACAGTAACAATGAAACTGTCTTTTATAGATTGAAAGCTTTGTCGTGTCCAATTACCTATGTATTTTTCAACGAGTACAGAATTCCACGCATTTCTCTAAGATTTGATGGATTGGATAACCATTTCTTTCTGGTATTGGTATTTGAATATTGACAGAAATATAAATTTGCAGTGTTGTGTAGAATTTCAATAGTCGCTTCGTCAAAAACTTTCACAGCGACCTCGGGAAAAAAGCATGGAAATTAGTAGCGGTTTCCAAGGGGTTTCCGAAGTTACTTTTGCGGCAATGGCTTTATATTGTGCTACTTCTCTGATTTCCCAGGTCCTTTTTGAATTATTTTTTGCAATCGAAAGTTCCCCGTAAAAGTGCTACTGTTTTGCTTCTGTGACTTTCTTATGGAGGCCCTTTTGATGATCCTTATGTCGTTCGTTCAAAGTACTATTTAGTCAGTTATGTTTGTCCTCGCAAGGGGAGGTTTTTTAATTTTTTCTCAACTGTTTTATTTTGTCTTTAATCCAATCAGTGCGTTGTGAATTTATCTGTCTGGTGGTGTATGGTTCACTTTCAGCTAAGGGGCTACAAAAGTATCATTGAAAATTTACATTTGAATACGTACATCGTCACTTTTCTCTATATTTTGAAACTCGTTTCTTCTGTCCAACAGAATTTCTTGGAACATTTCAGGTGTATAAAGAGTTTTTAATCCATGGGTAATAAAACGTGAGAACACAAGACTGCTCGTTCAGAAATTCAAACATGTAAGTTACGTGATGTAAGTACGTTTGAACATAGGTACTTCTGATACATTAGAGCGCAAGTCATGTTGGTAAATAAATGGATCTTGAAAACGATGAAGTCAACCAGTAAAATGAAGATACAGGAATCGCTCTAACAAAGTGAATGGAAAGGGAGTTGATTTCTAAACAATGATAAATGCATAGAAATGAAGATATTAAAATAAACCTTAGCATTGAAATACCATGACCTATTTCCATGTCCAATGAAACCTCGTATATAAGTGTATAATAATAATCAGTCTACGTAAGGGTGCGTTGAAATTGGGTAGAATTCATACGCGGTGAGAACATGCTAGTGGAAGAAAAAGTGCTGAATGAAGCATGGCGCACAAGTGTTCTGAGATAAGCATCAATCAGAGGGAAAAAATTTAGTAAATGTGGTAAAAAGTATTCATTCAAATTTCATAGCAGAGATGTGTCCAACAATTTAAATTCGACTCCATGAAACACCTTATTACTCTAAATCTTAGGGCAATAAAAACATGATCCTAATACTGATAATGATGTCGTCGTCAAATGTACACTTTGCTTATGTCGGTTCTACCAGATGTGTTAACTTTTTACTGCTTGCATTTACGATGCGGGCGAACGAGGACACTTGACTCTTGGAAATTATTGGGCATTATTCCAAATACCGGAAACGTTCAATTTTCATTTTAACATCAACAATACAATTTCGCTAAGCAGATTAACGCAGCATTTTGAAGCTATTAACATTCAAAAAAATTAATATTCGAATTGAAGATGTCCCGGAAAAGGGTGTAGGAAGAACTAGACAAACAATAGTTCTGATAAATTTAATGTAAATATGAAGTAATTTTGTTTATCAACCTAGAAATCAGGAAAGTTATAATGGCATTGGTCTGGATAATTTTAACCCTACAACAAGAGATAGACTTCAACAATTTCATGGAAGCTGCTGTTATGGTCAACCTTCTATTA
Organism: Orchestia grillus; assembly: GCA_014899125.1. Taxonomy (NCBI): domain Eukaryota; kingdom Metazoa; phylum Arthropoda; class Malacostraca; order Amphipoda; family Talitridae; genus Orchestia; species Orchestia grillus. The sequence continues at coordinate 8,650 of VOMN01022825.1, read as the reverse complement.
GCTTCATTATTTTTTCTATATAAGGATTAAACGAATTTTAAGGTTCTCTGGTTTAAGATTAAACGAACTCTCTGAATAGAGCGTGTTTGTGGGTTGCCAGTGACCAACTAAAAAGCCATGAAAAAAGACGCATTAAATATGCTGTACGCTTCCGAGAACAATAAGAAAAACAGCGATGATTGATTGAAATAGCGATTGAGAAAACGGCAGCAATTTTTTATTGGTCGGTTGATACCAACATTCAGCGGATACAGCGTTATAGACGAATGTGAGGGCGAAATATAATATTATTTTGATGGTGTAAGTGACTCAATATTTGCAGTAATGAAAATTAAATAATGTAACAGCACTCACCCCCTAATGTTTCAGTATTCATACGGTGCTTGGGCATGTTAAGAGTGTTGCTGAATACGTGAACAAGTACTTAGTCCTATACTAATGATCGCAAACTAACGTCTTTCAATTTATGTTGTAATTAAATTCAGACCCACCTAAGGCTGTCTATATACGTATGGAAAAATGAAAAGCGTTTGCAGATACAAAGTTTGAGCAAGCTATGATTATCATCCAACGTATATATGAATCAATGTGAAGCCCGTTAAATATACCTTTGAACACCGTGTGAATAAAATACTTTTCCAGTGAAATGTATAGCTCTTATCATCATTAAACAGCGTTCATCTACTCTAAAATGAGGGAATTTCAGAGTAAGTTTATGATGAGTAAATTGGCTGCAAGGAATCTCTTAAACGTTGCGCTGGCGCACATCAGCGCCCTAATGAGACTTGTTTATGTACGCTTATTATGATGCGCTGCTCATAAGCCTGAGCATGGAAAAAAGGAAAGGCTTTTGTATTTTGAAATTCAGCACAATCAAGTTACAATTTCCGCAGTAACAAAATGTTCTGAATGATGGAAGAATTCATACCGTAATTCAAATAAGTTGTGTTTATGACGTTCTCATTATTTTATTAAACATTTGTTTCAGGTGAATTGTATCTAATAATATCATTCAGAGTGCTTGAAATTCCATTTTGCAAAACACATTTTCTATAGTATGCACTTGCCAACGAGAATTAAAAAATGAAGGATCATTGATAAAACCCTGCCTCTAGTAGTATTTCAAAGGAGCCATTGTTGCCGCGATTGAAAATCATAAATCTGTATAAGAAATTAGTTCAGGACTGAAAATCATGCCGAAAACTGTCGCGCAAGGAAACCAATATCGTGAAACCGGGTAATCCAGCAACAATTGAAACAGGAATGGGGTAGAGACTGCCAGCATTGAAGCGCGTGAGATTGAAAAATCTCTATGATTTGACTCCTAGGCTTATGATCTAGTTGAGTCAGACTCTCAAAAAATAGAAGACTATGAACCGCAGTTTGAAAAAAATGAACTGAAACAGTTACAACATCACAAAAAGAAGCGTCCACAGTGACATATCGGAAAAAATGACGGACCATGAAGACTAGAAATTCGGTACTTTAATATTTTGTGTTATTGTTCTTGAACATTCCAAACTCAAACTGCCTTTATATGATGGGCACCTAAAAGTGAAATGAGTACCTCATAAATCAATCCTAGCATTTTGCATGATTTTCAACTCTACACACTTCTACCCAATTACAAATCAAGGACGTATCGACGGGGAATTAAGGACGATCAAGCGCGAACTGAGGAACAAATCGCCAGCGAAAAATCGGTGAATCACGACGAAATGTCCACTTTTTTGCTGAAATTATCGGTTTCTATACGTCCGCGGCCATCCGCATCGCTCGTCTATGCCACGTCCCAGCTCGGCCCTGCACGTCCATGATCGTCCCTCTACGTCCCACTTCGTCGGTAATACGCCTGCGATTCGCCAGTGGCCGTCCTTGAATTTTGTGTTTAAAAAAACTCTCGGACGCGCACTGCTTTGCACTCGTCCCTGAATCACCTCTGAATTATATATATATATATATGTAGCGGGGGAACAGTTGTACGTTGGACCTCATGTAACTCGGACCTTTTGTTTATTTCAGCCCTCTATGCAAGTTTTTATATGAAGCATTAGTTGTATTTGAGAGATTTACTAGTGCCAGATCTCTCAAATGAAACTAAAAGTTACCTGAAAAACTACAGAGACGTCCGAAATTAACACTATGTACGAAGTACACAAATTCCATGATGTTTGCCTACATGTATATGATGGTGGTGCAGAGACAAGTCTCGGCTGGGTGAGTTCGAGAGTTTTAATGTCTAAAAATGTATATATCAAATAATTTATTAGTTTGCCACTAACTGCGGAGGACTAATTTCTGAGAGAGACGCTTATTCTCATGGACCTATAAGAGCTAAACACAAAAAGTACAACACGGGGATTTAAACCTTTAGAACCGAGTTTAGAAAAGAAGTTCTTACTTACGGATTGATGCACCGTTGTCTAATCAAAGGAATAAATAGCAAATGCAGTATTAAACACTTATTTTATTTCAGAATAAGTGGCAGCCTTTTCTATTCAAAATCACGGTTGGCTCTTGCTCACCAGGTGTCGGTTCAAAACCTGTTGGGGTGAGAACGACGGGGCTCTTGCATCTAAGCCCATCCCAGTTATCTGAGCCTGCATAATAAATATCGAATTGAACATGAATATTAATTGTTTTAATAACTTTAATCCAACCAGCATAATATTAGTGAAAAGTTCAGTTATTTCCACCCGTACATTGGTATTATAATTATTTATTAGATGGTTTGAAACTCCCCAGCCACATTGACTGCGAGATCGAGAGCAAAAAGAAGGGGCCATTTAGTATGGACTTCAGAAAACGTAGAATCGCCGTAAAAGTGTGTTCTCACATAAGATTCCCTGCCTATAGATACTGCATGTTGAGGAAAAAGAGGCGCAAAGATAAAGAATGACCCGCGAAGAACGCTTGAAAATAGAAATATAGCAAAAAGGGTACAAAAAATACAACTCCTGAAGAATAAGCTTGAGCTGAGGCATCCCACTAGTGGCCTTCTGGGAACGCCAGTCCCCGGAGCACACGATAGACGAACCTAACCTAACCTAACACTATCGCCTATCCTATTATGTACGACCCAAGGGGTAATGTGATACATAAGACATAATATTAGATGCAGATTCTTATAATTATAAAATTAAGATTTATTTAAGAAGGAAGACATACGGTACATGGTATACGACATGCGCCGTATGATATACTTCAAACGACATACGTATATATGGTGAAATTGAGTATCATACTACACAATACAATTCGATATAACGAAGTGCTACATATGTAGCGTAATCGAGTTCAGTGTAGCCGACAGCGTGCAGGGATCGTACAGTGGCAGTATAATTGCAGTGAAAATGCTGTGGTGATGGTAGTGCAGTGATGGTACAGGAGTAGGGATTGTTCACTGGCAGCAGTCCAGTGAAGTGGTATTGCAGTGGCGGTGTTAGAACAGAGGGAGTGTTAGTGAAGTGACAGTGTATGTGCCATCACATGTCCAGTTGCTAGTAGAGCTTACCATTACAACTAATGAAACTATTAAAATTGAAAACTGGAGGAATTTCTAAAAAAAATCACATGTTAAGCTCTGATCAGAATTGTTATTTTCGAACAGAAAATTTGAACAAACATTTATGATCTCATAGAGAGCAATATTAGTGAAAATGTTTTCAACACCATAGGATACCATATAAAAACGAGTCTCTATCATGAATCGCATAGATTTGTTGGGAGAAAGATAGGGAATTTTCTACGGTTTATGCACTAGAGGTGAACGGGGCATGAATGGGAACTAAAAATTTCGCTAAATTCAAACTAGGAGTTTGAAAGTCTGTAAAGGTGGGCCTGAATGGAAAGGCTACATTGAAGTTAGGTTCATGAATTATAGCTAAGCCGTGTAATATACCGGGAGTGGAAACAGACACAAAATGGCGCTCGTACAGATCTTCCGGAATCATTTGCTTAGTCATTTTATCTAAAAATGTATCAATTTTGTCCTCAATGCCCAATGTAAACAGATAGAATTATTTAGAAATTTTCTTGAATTTTGTTGAATCAGAGATAAAACTATCCATGCTTATATTGTACCTCTCGCGATCAACAATGTGGCTCGCCCTTGCCATTGTCGAGGCGAGTGACAACAATACTTTTTATCAGCTGCCAAATTCCTAATAAGGGCTACGTCTGATTTATAAAATACCGGGATAAATATTTTGTACGGTTTAAAATTATACAAGTATTTATAAACTAAAGATTTCAGTTAATGTTTGAACAAGTGGGAGGAAGTTGGAGCAATAGATTTCAGGCTAAGAATGAGCTTTTTGTAGTATAAAAAATGTATGTTGTATCCTACCTGATTGGTATACCGAAATCTACCACGAATGCGAGTAGAAATTTCAAACGTGATATTAATACCAGTGAACTGTAATCGAAAATAACTGCCTCCTGGTTGCATTGATCTAAGTTGTTACGAATTTCTTTCTCCACAGTGAATTTGTTTTTTAAAACTATTTTGTAACAAATGATTTCCCAACCTCTCTTTTAGATAAAACTGTTGGGAAATTTGCTATTTCTAATCGTACTAATATGTTAAGATCCTAGGAGACACACATCATCTGAAATCATTTCCGCCCTGAAAAAGGCATATGGATTTCACGACGAGAGTAAGAGGATGAGAAATATCTATGTTAAATCCACAGATGCCGATTTCGCGCCCAAACCTCGAACCAACTATGATCGGACGAAGACTATGCTCTCTCCATCGCCCACCCCTAAGCCCCGGACTTACAATGACACATTTCCGCGTATATTCACATAGTTCGACGAATTTTAAATTGGAATATTAGCTAAATGAATCTTTGTTCATCATATTTTATTTGCATGTCAACTACGTCTAATTTTAAAACTTTAGTCATTTAAGCGATCGTGTAGACCCCATAGAGGCTTGTATCAACACCGGTTGCTTCTGTCATGGTCCCGTCCTCAAGCTTGGAGCGCGGACACTCGATATAAAAAGGTGTGCGGCTCTAAAACATTTATTTCTGGTTTCCCGGTCCCGAGTGACTGTAAGACGCGCTGCCTCGAGTCAATTTTATCATTGACTGCGGCGCACATGTCCAAATGTGACGCTTAACTGTTATTGAAATGGACTTTTAAGAGTCCATCTTCACGACTTTCGTGTGACATTGTTGGATGTAAATTCGTGTTGATTCATATTCTTCTGGGCCTAAATCCTCCATGGGCGCAGTAGAAGCTGGCAACCCATCCAACAATCCATCATCGCTAGTTGAGTAATCTTGTGAATCATTTTTACAACTTAACCGCTTTCTATTCTAGTGTTCTGAGATGTGTAGAATAGGCTAATTCTGATTTTCCTATAACAGAGTGTTCATTATTTTGGGGATGCGAGCGAATTTATTTCAATATCAAGTCAGTTAGAATTTCATGTGCGAATTGTGTTTCTCAGGTAGAGCTTCTTTCAATAAACGTTAAAAACCGATCCGATCATCATAACCTAAGTTCATATATCTTAGCCGGTCGAGTACTGAAAATATCGTTGCCGAATTCACTGATTTTATGATGTTATGAGACGAGGATATCAATGGAAATATAATTTGTAGATCAGTAATCCTTGATTTCTCTGACACGCCTACCGAAAAAGTCTAACATTATTCAGTCAATTTAAGATCATTAACATACTAATTAAATACCTAGCTTAATTTCTTATTAATTTATTAACGCTAATTAACAATATTTCCTACAAATATAATTTCCCGTGTTCACGGTTGGTGGCAGCTTATCTGATGTAATGAAATGAAAATATCTCGTGAACCATTTCCAGGTTTTGTGGAAACTTAAATAACGAATCACTTTGCTTGGCATTTATTTACCATTTCGAATAGTAAATATCCTTCCAAGAAGAGCCTAAAAATAATTACTGGCCACAGTTCGAGATAGGCAGCACACGTCAAATACCGATAGCGTTTTAAAACAGCGACGCATCAATTGGTTGGCAGCGTTGTGAATAGAAAGATAGAGAGAGAACCACATTAATGTCAATCCAGTTGCATCTGTTTAGAAAACTGTTTTATTCTTCATTTCCGTATTTTGGGGCACTAACTGAGAAATTGAAGCATGAGTTATGCTTTATTCTAGTCAAATTTTATGTTCAATGAGGTTTTAAAATTATTCGAGCAAGTTCTTTGTCGGTTGGGTGGTTATTCAAAATCAGAGATGACCTTTCTAAAGACATGCTTAGCTCTGTTGTTTACAAATATAGTAGTGTACAATATGGCACTGAGAAATCCCGGAACTTGCGTATTCGTGTTGGTGAATATGGTGGACGGAACCATCAAACTGACGACTTTCTATCCACACCTTCCCACTGAGCGGTACGCACATGCGCTGAGAACTGTGACGCACCAGTTCGTTTATCCGACTTTATAGTTTTAGGTGGAGCTAATAACACAAAGCAACACAGAATTTTAGAATCTCTTTTCATTTTCAAGTTAAAGCCCAATGTAAACTATACGAAATCAGCATACCCTCTACAGATCGACAGTTCTTACTGTATTTTGTATTTTTGTAAATCGTATTTTTATGTTATGTTTGACTGATTTTTTTTCGTTCTTATTCCTGTGTTGAAAATGAAGTCGGATGTTAGTCGAAATTCTGTTGAAATTTCATTTCTATTGATTTCTATCCTTCATATGTAGATAAATGAATTTATTAAGAGTTTTGCCTTTAGCCTTCGTTTTTCTAGTTAAAATTGGAGACTCATTAGATAACTTAGTGTATTGGGTAAGAAAAATGTGAAAATGAATAAGCCGATTTTAAGGTCTCGTTAATAATAATCTTATGGAAATCAAAATGTGGAAAACTATAATTATCTTCACCTTGCCTAAACTCTGAAAACTTTCTAATGATGAATCTCTTCGTGAAGACCCCTCGTAAAATATGGTAAAAGACTAACTTTGATCTTCAAATTTGCTTTGGTGTATCATGTAATTGCACTGACTTTTCGACTGCACCCAACACACAGTAGTGTGTATTACGTTAAGGTCTAAGTAATACGGAGTTTGCAGAATTTAGAGAAATTAATTAAAAGAGATGAAGTGATAAAAATACGGTGACACATTTTTGTCTGGGATTTCATTTTCTTATCTCGTCCTGTACAACCTGTGACTTGAGTCTTTGTTGAAAAACTGCCTGACGCACTCTTTATTCACTTTTGCCTTCATTACGCCTCACATAGAAGTAGGGTCGTAAATTATCATCTGCTGGATCATTTCAGTGAACTTTTCATCTCTTTCGCCGATTTAAAAGGCTCAGTTTGGCCGCTATTGCTACAAACTCTGAATAGCACCCGGAAGTAATTAACTCACGTCAAACTTTGCTGACAAAGCTGCCGACGACTTCATTAAGCCGCGTGGCAAACTCAAAGCAATGGTGACAGGTATCAATAGCCATCAGTACTGCAGGGATTTTCCACTGTTCGAGAATTTAAAATTCAGCGATGATGCGAAACCTGCGCGTGATGACGGCATCAGTTGGTACTGAACGTTCTTGACCACGGGATATTCCGACGAAAACGGGGAATTTATCCATTGCTCCCTGCAGGAGAACTTCATCACGGACGAGATTATTAAAAGTTTATTCCTTTTCGTAACAGCACGGAGGGTTATGAAGGGGTTATAGGGGCGTGAACAAACGTCTAAAAAATGTTTGTAAGCAAAAAATTCAAAAGGTTTCCATCATGATTATAGATACTATATTACATTCAAAAATGTAACTTTTATCTGAAATGTGATGAGAGATAATCAACATAATTAACAAAAAACTGGTTGAATTTCACTTACAAATCAGGAAATATTTTCCCCGGGCTGCTATGAATCAAAGAAGTTGATTTTCGCTGTTCAACCATGCCCGCTCAGAACAATGAAAATAATTGTAAGAACACATTTGCGGCTTGTCAGTTATCAATTTGTATATTTGGTGGTAACTTTAGATATGAAACAAGTTTCATAAATTCCTGTTATCGATTTAAGTTAGCAGAGAGCTAAGAATTTCAGCTTACGCTGAAGCTGGAAGCTGCCAATGGAAACTCAACCCGAGAAGTATAGGATTTATTATACTGGTAGTCAAAGGTGAACAACTAAGTCTACATATCACCAGAGCTGTTAACCACTAAGAATACCTTCCCTAAAGAAGGTAAACAGGCTATATATCCTAAAAATTCAGCATGTGGGCTATTATAAAAATATTATTAATTTGAGGGCCATCCAATTTACAATATGACACGTTCTCAACTGTAAATTGACGTAATCTCTTGGAAGCACGAGGAGATCGTGGCGTGCTACTTGCTTTGTCTGGTATCTTTTCTGTTCGTTCACTGCAAATTGTTTTTATGGCCTGCTCTGTTCTAAATTGGCTGCACCAATATTAATCTGGGGAGATGTCGCTGCAACTAAGGTTGAAAAAGTGGAAGTAATTTTCAGCAAGACTGCGATCTATGCAGAGGGTGGAATTTGATGCTAACCGCATTCACACCAGGAACATCAATGCTTATACAAACAGACGAGAATTCTCAAATTTGATAGCATTTACATACATCGCTTATTGAAGTTAACTCATAGAACATTATTTTATGACGAAC
>VOMN01022823.1:0-15722 GCA_014899125.1 Orchestia grillus | reverse complement strand
CGGATAAAAATGATACCTCAAAGATACTTTTCCGCCATCCTGGACACTTTACTACCAACCGTAGACAACACCAGCACTACAAAACACATCCACACACAATTGACACTACAAGCACTAGACAGAACAGATATAAACAAAATACTCAACAATCATCCACCTGACATTAGCAGCACAGAGACACAACTCTCCAGGCCGGAAAGAGTACACCTTACATGACTTCGCTGCGGTCACCACACCTCATTGAACACTTCTAGACTGTAACCACCTGGCAGCAGTTAGACAACAACACAACATTACATCCATCTCTCAGCTCTGGACGCATCCGGTGGGGGTGGCTGCCTTCTCACGCTGCACAGGCATCGTGCAATAAGCGATGTCAGAGAACGCCTACTACTACTACTAGCTGACCAACTAAGAGTTACATACTCTAATCGATTTCACTTTCTCATATCGCTTTTCGTTGTTTTCACTAAGCATGAATTTACTATGAGAACATGTTGCCTTTTTCAACTATAAACAATACAGCCTTACTATTCGACTTCTATCTTCCAACGCCCGAATCTTGCTTTTCTTTTCAAAACCTCTAACAACGAACACCAAATTTTTGAAAAAATACTCTTTCCGTCTCTTACACTTTGTAAGTACCGGGTTCATAAGTACTTTAAACCACTAATGCACAATGGCATAATTTTACACAACCAGACCTTCACTCGCTCTGCCATTTATCACTCTTGATGAAGTTCTACTTTATATCTATGGATCCATAACTACGCCATTCCGTTTTTCGCCAGTTTCACTCAACACACATCAGTGTCTAATTCGTTTCAGTAATTTTATCTTTTCCGCTTCCATCACCTAGCTATGCACGTCCACATGCATATTGAAACCACAAGTTTTTACAGTTAAGGGATGCACAAGTCCCATCTTTATTCAGCGCAGTATCTTTCAGTAATGAGGACATTATAGAGAATGCGATTATCAACACTGTGGCTCTGGGTCTTCCGATCTCTTCACATCACGCAGGGAATACGCTGGAGGTATTTTTAGCATTCATGACCGTTTGGAGACACAGACACCTGCTCCTATGTACTTATGATCCACCACAGACCCTCTTCTGCCTAAAATGAAATTAGCTTATACGTTCTTACCGCTGGTTGAAACCGCTTAAAAATCGTCTACATGCAACAGCAAAATGTATGAATAGATCTGTGAATGAAGTCATGAGTTGAATTTATTTCAGATCCTGCAATTATTTCATTTAGATATAAGCAAAAACGATTGCGGTGTCGAACTAACCTTGATGACTTCTGTGGTATGGCACGTTTGCCACACCCGGCAGTGGCGAGGCATGAGCTGCACCACAGCGCACGCCACCGGGGGCAGGTTGGGGCCCAAGCACGGCAGGTTGTCGCACGACAGAGACACCTCGAGCTGCCCTTCGCAGGCGCCTAGGTGGCCACAGAAAGTTAGGCCTACAGTGAGTGAACCTCAACACGTCATTGGATAGAGGGTGAGGAGCTTGTGAAAGTGTGTCATTTATTAACACAAGTATGTTAATTCAAAGTTGTCGTCGAGGTTTTTTGTATCCAATAAACAATCAGTGTGAAACAATACAAAACAAAAAAACTTGGTATTATTTTATTTCTCCTTCTCCATGGAGGTAGCTTGAGAATGATTGATAGGTAAAAACTTTCCTCAGAGAATGGGTTTCCAGCTCTTCCCCTCTGCCTTCCACGCCAAGTCCAGCAGCAGTCATTCACATGGAAGCGGCAAAAAATCAATCAGACGACGTCCTGATATCGCTACTTCGATGAGAGTCGAGTCGCCTAACAACAAGAGCAGGCGTTCATTGAATTTCGAGCCGTACATTCCTGAAATAGTCACTGCTTCTCTAACGCCTAGTAAAGTGTAATACTGAACTTGGAGCACTTTCTGTACCTTCAAATTAGTGAAGTCACAATATGCTATAGCCATTTACAATTAAGAAAATACATTTTTGATGTTTTCGAGGCAGATTAGACTTCAATTGTAGAAATGCGGTAACACTGGAGAGGGCAAGGGGAATGTTTTGCGATTTTCGCATGTTGGATTAAAATTACGTTAAGATTTATTTCATTTATCTATCAAAATATCTTATGCACAACAGTCTTCACACGGTTCGTCAGTAAAAGTAAAAAAGAATCTTATTTCAAATTTAGCTTTAACTCCCAAATGACAGCTTTTTATACTATTTTTGAACAATGTGATACACCACTTGGAGTCAGAATAAGCTGATCAAATTTAATGAACCTACGACATAGGTAGATATTACGGACCACTGCGATAGAAGATACCCTATGACATAATTGCTCTCGTTACCCTCGGGGCTTCAATACCTCCGGCTGTTAACACATTCGGGTTCGAACTGTGTCAATTCTCATTTGAATAATTTTGCTATAATTCTTCATTCCATTCCTCATATTAAGGCATCGCTTAGTCTTCGCAAACCTCCTGATGCTTCATCTCTTGAAGCATTCAAACTTACCAGCACATGTCGAAAATTACCTATTCTTAAATGTGAATGTTCAAAATTTATAGTCACTCCAAAATCATCGCACACTTGATTATGAACAATTAATAAAGATAAACCCAGTCCTTCCTCATTTTTTACATACAAGTGGAGAAAAAGGCATAATAATAATAATTGAGACCACATGATATTTTACTTTGATGACCCACCGCAAGTGGACTAGCGTTTGTTCAGCAGAGAGGGGCTATTCCCTGATTATTTCCGCGCATCATCGCTTCTCAAATGCGAAAGGGCCGCCAGGCCAAGAGTGAAAAAACTGCAATATGCAAATCTTTTTGATCGACTCAGAAGAAAAGTCATCTTACAGTTATTCCATAAATACAAGATCGTGAAAACTGAAACATGAAATCGTCAAAACCTCAAATCACTTAACAGGCATATGAAGAAATAAAACGTGAATATTAAAATTTATTGACATAGGTATTTAGTCAAATTCACACTCTATAACCTAGTTACGCGATAAGGGGCAGATTGCTAAGAAAATAACGTACTTACACTTACAGTAATTTATTCGTTGGGTTCTTCAAACACCATAACATACGAGTATTTACCCTACTTCCGTAAGTATAATTTCCATCAAGGTTGTACAAGATGAACATTTGTGAGAGATATTTTACCGAGCGTTTCACATAAACTACATCACAGCAGGCACCTCTTAATTTTTAGAAAGAAAAACTCTTTACATTTCAAAGTTTACAGCAGTTTACAACGGGCAAACTAAAAGACCCATTTTCAGCATTCGCTGTGGTCCCAGTTACAGCCGCACTATTGCCTGCGGTACACAGTTAGTACGATGGAGCTCTTCGAGTGAACGCATCCGCCCTCAGAACTGCAAGGAATGGTTTGCTGGCTGAAGCTCTCAAGACTCACCAGACACAGTTTTGGCAACGATAGGGTGCCCCTCAAGGAGTTCCTTCTTCTGGGCGACCGCCTCTCGTAGGACTTCTAACTGAGGGAACATACGAGCCAGATTCAGTAAGAATTAAATGCAATAAAACATAACACTTCTCAATAAAAATATTTGAATGGAAGGCGTACTAAGACTTCATCACAGTCGTCAATTTTAACTACAACACAGTGTCACACCATGACAAAAGAGGGGTAAAATTCGATGCCTACATAGACGCAAGATTACGAAAGAAGTGTAACAAACTTCCAAAATTCGTGAATGCGAGGTTGAGGAACTAAATTTTGCTCCGCCGATCCCAGTGATTTTGAGGTACTGTTACTTTAAACAATTTATGAATTCCCGCCGGTAATTTATTAGGATACCTGATTTGCTGATCCCAAAAACAGGTTTCGCAGAAAAGTTTAGAATTTTGCCACATTAGGGTTATAAAGAGATTGTTTTTCTCAAGCTCAACTTCTGAAATTGTGATAGTAAACTGAAAAAAATAATCATCTCTTACGGGTGGTAAAGTGCCCGACACTTGAAATCAGGGCAGATTGATGAGCAGAAAAAACAATTTTCAATAAAATGAAGCAAGATATTGAAAAGTACCCCTTTCTGACAAGACATAATTAGCTATCAAAGAACGCAACACAATCTCACAGTGTAATTGAGCCTCTCTTTAACGGACACGTTGATTATCTAACCGTTGACATGAATATTCCACAGGGGACTATATTGTAAATTCGTACCGGATATTCTCGTCTACTGATTACGTATATGCATTCAAATCTCCCGATTTTTTCCCCACACCTGATCTACCCAGCTTAACTTTTTGGCCGCTCCGTCGATAAATTTGCGCTTGGGCAGCCAAAAACATAGGTGATTATAGCTGCACCGGTAAACTTGTTAAGACTGGGCACAGCGTGCGTAGGTGAGAGGTTCAACTTAAGAAAAAAGTGCCAAAAAACAAAGGAAAAAAAGTGCCAGGAAGAAAAGTGGCAAGAGACCTGGGCGCGGAGAGCAGCGGGGGCGCAGCGCCGGATGGTGGTGACCCAGGCATCTCTGTCCGCCTCACTGGACGCCTCACACACCTGCCCGCCACCGCCTCCGCCGAACACTGCACACACACACCGTCATTGAATGGTAGCTTGCCGTCTCCATGTGCGACGTATACACACAAGAAAAACATTCTCCGACCTCCAAAGCAGTCATACAACTAAGGATCTTTAAACTTCGACTAGAGTCTATCTGAATGCTCAAGAGACTGCCTCTTTTAATTTTTAAGAATGATTAATGAGAGTAACAAGAAGTCAGTCCACAAAACCTATTAATGAATGGTGTATGTCAACGAACACCAATTTGAGGAAAAAAACGTATAAACCGAAATATTGTTGGATGAAGACTAGTTCCTTCTTTCAATGCAATTTCATATTTATCAAGAGTTAAAGTTTAGATCTAGACAGAAATTCTATTCCTAAGATAGCATAATCTTAGACGAGTAAAAAAGACGAAATTTTTGGAGTAGATTATTCATAGAGACTGAATTTGCTTAAGGAAAATTCAATGAACAGGTTTTAATTCGCCATCATAATTTTTTTCGAAAGTATGGCGCTATCTTAAGTCGATCCATGAATAATTGTCATTAAAATTTAAAATTGTTTCTTCACGCTTTTAACATGAACCGCTTTTATCGTCAGATTGGCAATATCTTTATGCAAAGTTTTGATTCGCCAAACAACCCTGAAAAATTTGTATTCCTGAAACGAAAATAAAGTATTTTCACGAGACTTAGCTGCAATCAGAGCTCTGAACATCCTGTATGGTGACATTATCGTCACTTCTACAAAACACGGATTATTTTATTATGTACATGACTTTTTGGAAAAAAAAATTAGTGGACTTCTAGTCCACCAAAGAAAATGGTTAAAAACTCTACTACACATGTATCCCGCTGAGTGCTGTTCTTTTTAGTCTCTCGAAGATATAATGAAAGATTCCTAATTCAACCATCTCTCTCATCAGAGCAATAACAATATTTCAAAAATATTTCAAGATCTATGAACAGTTTATGAAGCAAAGATAAGTGAGATTCTCCCTACACAGTCCAACGCAACAGCACGCCTACCCACACACGATAGGTGCAGGCGAGAAATATGTTGAGCTCTTCACGCAAACACATCGATCTGATGATAATTGAAATAGTCTAACTCACTGTTCAACTTTTACAATCAATCATTCGGCAAAAATTTAATTCATTGGAGGTCAGAGTAGTTCCTGTGAAATATCATCAATTAACAAGTGCCCTCTGCTTCCAACGTCGACAATCATGCCAAACTAAACGGACTGGCTCATGCATGCTCTAAACTTAGTTTTAAAGAATCCAATTTTTTAGGGGACAAGCGATATTTATTCAAAATGAACCCCAACATACTTCCAGTTTAACCAAATACACTCGACTTCAGCTATTGATTAGATGAGTTCACTGCAGATGGAAACGAGTGAGAACATTGAATTTTTCCAGAGAGCCCGAAATAGTGAATTAAAACACTTCCTAAGCCGCACTTGTAAGACACAAAGAGCCTTGTGTGACTAAAGACACTGAGAAGACGCTTACGAATGGTAAAAGCGTGAGGCGCGTTGCCTTCGACGGTGACGGAGCAGTGCTCGAGGACGATGACACCGGCGGCTTCCGACCAGTGGTCCCGCGTCTTCAGGTAGAAGAGGAGGTTCCCGCGCAGCCGGCACCATCTCTCGCTGCTCACTGCACTCACAATATACTCAACGCATTGTATGACCTACTTCACTGTATGATAAGTTGAAATAATTCAGTAATGCTTTTCGTGTAGAATACCTTAGCAATATGATCGATTGTACAGATACATATAACGTATATTCAAAATTTCGGATGTACGTATATCTCCATACTTATAACAAAGTTCCAGCAAATTAACTAAATTCTACAGAATCATATAGTAGGTTATGATAGTTATTTTGAACAGGACCATTTATATGACTGAAAAAGACTCCTGCTGAGAAGAGCGACACTACAATCAAAGACTCAATAAACGAAACGCATCCGTACGCTTAATAATAAGAATTCCATCCCGGCCGTGTATGACCATACTTAAATCGACTTCACCTTCATACCATCAGATTTCTAAGCTACAAAAGCACAAGTAGGATTCTGACTCCAGGCCCCAAAGAAGAAATATAAGCGAACCGCACGAGCGCTGGTACACTAAGTTAAATCCCTTCAAGTTTATAGACCAGCAAAACGTTTACCTGTGCGGAGGAGAAACTGACCTTCAGTTCTCCTGAAGAAGGAGTCATGGCGCTCCCGAAGGAGCAGGAGGCCCTCCCGATCAAACTGGTGGGAGGGCAAGGAAGCGAGGGCACTCAGACCCCCTTTGTGGTACCGCATGCCCCCTCCACCGCCGCCCCACCACCGCTCTGCAACAGAGTATTAGTTGGTTTACAGCTCCATATCCACAAGAAATGTGACCTAGAGAGAGCGAAAAGAAGCGATCAGTTAGTATGGACTATGGAGAACGGGTAATCTGAGCACAAGGTGCGTTTCCTCATGGGACCTGCGCAAAGAAACAGCCAAGTTAAGAATGAAGAGGAAGAAAAAGAAGCAATAGCGAACGTGTGAAAACTAAAAGAAGCAAAGTGGGCACGAAAAATAGAAGTCCCAAAAGCATGTCTATACCTGAGGTAACTGAACAGCCATTCTGCAATATTATTTCAGCGAGTTAGCAGCATAAGAAAACCATAGGCATGCCATGCTCGCATTCACAAGTGCAATAATGCTCTAGATATAATTACTCGCGAGGATGAGGTTCAAAATTTTAAAAAATACGAAAAAATGAGGCTATAAGAACAACAAAGCTTTCTAAAACATTTAGAAAACAACGGGAAACTTTAGACGCAAAAAAGTTACCAAATTAATTTAAGAAATCTCCAGCGCAATCCATAAAATATCTGTGAAAATAACAACCGCGCCCTCAGCAGATGCGCGACTTTTATAATTAATTCGGTTTCACAATCGTTAAGATTGATAGACCGGCTAGTACATGCATAATTGAAAATTTTGTTCATTGAAAAACTCTGGTTACCATCACGGCAACCAGTTAGTCAATGACGAATAATTTACAACAAAAACCAAACAAAAATTTGAAAAAAAGGTGCACGCATCTCAGCACTGAAATAGTTCTATTGTTAAAACCAAGCCATGTTTGAACAGATAGTCTCGTACCATCACCTTCACGGATCGACAACGCCAGCAATAAATGCGTCTGAATTACAGTACAAACGTGGGAAGGTCATCAAATTATATGAATCTCAGACGCTCCACGTAGTGCAGGTGAGGTAAGAATTTCATGAAATCGTCGAACAGAAACCATTCCACATAATGCAGGAAAAAATAAGCAGTAGTATAGTTTGCAGGCTCTAGTCGATAAGCCAGAGAATGGAGATGTTACGGAAGAGCCTTGCCTTACAGACCTATAACTCTGAGTCACTCCGACCATGGATTGGGGACAGCACAGAACTTTAGAGCTGTACAGTGGCTGATGCAGTGCAGTGTTGTTGAAGTGCACTCCTCATTCTTGCGCGTTTTCGGAAAATAATAATCCATTATTGTCTTAATATTTCAGTGCTAGAGCAGGGATCCAGGTTCTGATCTCAGGACTCACGTGACTTATTGAGGAGTTGTTCGGTTTGGCGAGTCCTTACTGATCGTAAGCAGGAATAAATCGTTCTAATTTGATATCCCAAATTTGCAACGTTTTAGATGTCCAACAAAAAATTATTAATAAATATCAAGGAGCCTAGGAGTGATGAATACTGCGGTTTTTTAAAACTATTTATGGTGCTTCACATTTTTATAATCTATTACGTAGGCTATATATTCAGCCTTGCACCCTAATTTTTTTACCTAAATTCCACACTTTCGATTACATAAAGATTTTTTCTTCAGTTAACAATACCAAAAGAAATAAGTGAGTGGAGGCAGGGGAGCTTACAGGACAGGAAAATGCCATCATCGCCCATCATTGAATCACTGAAAGACCCTGACGAACTCCTTCAAAATCTTGAGGAAAACTCCAAAATCATGAAATTAAAGAAGAAGCTGGAATCGCTAAAATATTTCAAATTTCCTCCTGCTGCATACTTTCAAAAAATATCCAGCACACAAGCATGAAAAAAAAATTCCAGTATCCCCAGAATATTGTGACAGACTTATAAGAAGTTCCTCGCGAGGTATCACATTCACCTGACAAGCACGGGATGCGGGGGCCATCTTCCCGACTGCACATGAGGTGACCGCTGCTGTGCTTGGGAGAACAAGGTTCTGCGGTCATGCCACCTGGTATTGGTGCTGCAGTGCCGCCATGGCGTGATCAATTAGTCGTTAGAGGGTGCGACCAAACACCGGCACTGGCATCATTGCCTGCGCTTCCAACGCTCGAGGAGCTGCCTGTGCGAGGCCCGGCACTCAAAGGCGCGGGTCGATAGCTGCAGTGATGGCGCAAATTGCCGTCACGAAAATGCGGCGGCATCGGCGGCCGATGAATTAGGTTATAAAATTTGCACCGGAAAATGGATGCGTGAACTAAGGACTTGAAGTTTTTTTTCTGGCGTTTCAACAATGAAGATCTTGAAATATTCAAGAATATCACGAGCTGCAGGAGAGAGTTGTGATAATTTACGGTGGACAACACAAGAAATAAGCAGAGTGATTCTTAGCTAATGGCTGACAACATAAATTGTCCAAGCCGGCGTAATTTTGTGCTAGTGCAGGAAAGTAAATGCCCCGGCATCAGGATAAACTGTTATTGCTACAATAAACGCGCAGCTTGCTTCCTCCAAATTAAAGAATTTCACAGGCACAGCGAGGGAGGCGGAAAAGGCTCGAAAGATAAAAAAAAGTGTCAGCAAATGCCAACCGAGCCCAGCAATCGATGGACCAAACCAGGGCCCACAGAAGCCGAGAAAGGTTACCGTGAACTTTGACGTTAGAAGTTTACACTTCTAGAGGTTTATGCATTACACACGGAGTCGACGACCACGTACTAGTTACGTCCATTTTGATAGAAATCAATTCATTTAAGCCATAACACGGAAGTTAGAAAAGTTAAGGAGATCACCGTTAGCCACAACGTCTTAAGGTAGCATATTGTTTCGTGAGAATTAAACGTTTTCCACAACGAGAAGTACGCGAGAACCACTGCTTAGTCAGTGTATTTGCAATTTCTTTGGAAAATCCTCATTACAGGAATTATCGAATTCAAATGATTTCGATTAGGATTTCAACTGCTCGAGAACAGCTGATTGCAGACGCAGTCGGCAGTTCTGAACTCATTCTAAAGTAAACTAGAAAAAAGGTCAACACGCAGACTGGCAATGTTGGGCAAGCCTAAGCAAGGAACTTTCGTAAGGTGAACAACATTATAGTAACTTCATGGGGACAAAGTGACGATACTTCATGAGAGTTGACAATTAAGTCGATTCTCTTACCTCTGTATGCACGATTTATTTCCTTCTACAGTCGCACATATGAAAATCAATAGTATACAGCGAAGATAAATTCGGCAAACTAAGCGGGATTCAGAGTACTCCTGTGATATTTCTGGGTTACCCCAAAATCACTGAGCTCCTATTAGTACACACAAGCCTTTACGCGTATGAATACGACTATGAAAAACAACGCGGACGTCTGATATTGACGATGCTGCAGTAAAATACTCGTAGAATGAACGGGGCCACACAATAATCGTTATATTGAGCGGTGATCCAAACATTCTGGGAACCATTGACTTTTGCCACAATTGAAACATCAGAAGTGACCACAGAACGCACGCAAGTATCATCGTATGAGACGAGTTCGAAGTTAGAATAATATTGCAGCGTACCTGTACACTTTCTTTGTTACCACACGCCAACTCTCGCATCGAGCGGGCCATCGATTTAGGCCTGATTGAACAACTAATCGACGCAGGCTTTTCCGAGTATCAGTACATGATAACCGAATTTAAACGCGTACACGAACACGTTTCGAGCATCAGTTATTAAACTGGCATGTTGTACTGAACTTGAGCATTAGGCTATAATTCAAAAACTTATAAACAGTGTTTGAGGAGTAAAGCAATTTTTTTCTAATAATCTAGAATCCGGTTAGAGTATGCCTTTTAACATTAACCCTATGTTAATGTAATGGTGACGTACAAATACATTGATCGCCATAAATAGCATCGATAGCGATTGAAAATGCACTTCATATCACCCTAATTAATTAACAGCATTGTAATACGGTACAATACCTCCATTCTCAAACACGGCATTTCCTTGGTTTGTACACTAATTTGCGTGACGTAGTTATGGAAAATTTTCGTAACTTCAGAAAATTTTTATGCTCTATAATACGCAAAAAGTAGTAACATACAACAATAGTAGCACTACAACGGATATAAAAATGAAAGGAATGCGATAAATAACAATGAATCAACTCGAACGCTCGCCAACTCAACATGACTTGCAAGTAATATTATGGACTGCTGTTATTTTGAGCGGACTCCACTGCTGTAACGGAGTTTATGGCCAAGTACCGGGAGGTGAGATGACCTGAGACGACCACTATTGGAAAATCCCTGAGAGCTACACATAGACACACTTGTAAGCAAGTATAGCAATAATTTATACCCTATCTACTCGTCTCTTGAGATCGTCTGCTTCTTCTTTGATCAACTTACTAATTTCTATGTTGTTTATCCATTACTTATAGCTATGAAGACGAGCACAATCAAGAATGAGTTTTTAATCATTTAGTTGAACTCTTTCTTCAGTGCATCTTAACTTTGAACATCTGTCATTACGAATAATGAATGGGCATGGCTTACATTAACACAGTGTTTAATAGTTGATAAAGTAATATTAGCGCTCTTTTATGAACCCAACTTTGAAAAATTGATTCCAAACCGTCTGATTATATTATTTATGAAAATGAAATGAATGTTTTAAAAGCTAACAGTAATCACTACAGCTGATATCAACATTTAAAATTCACTTGAGAATTGAACAATGAATTATGGTAACAATAAAGAGAAATTACTTAAAATTAGGCATTAACTGGGAAATTTGTGATGATACCGACAGTGGCAAATCATATTAATCTCAACAATCTCACAAAACTTTACATAAACTTTAAGCCAATGATGACTTTTGTGTCATGATGAAAAAGGGTAGCACTACAGATAAAGAGCTCGTTTGCATACGGGTGGTTCCAAAGCTCTTCAAAATTTCTAAATGAGTCAGTTTCACATCACACAGGGTCATTTCAACATCTAATCACTTTTACACATTAACAAAACAAACAGTATGTGAATCATTTTTAGAAGTTTGCTAGCTATCTAAACTAGCCCAGCATAAAATTTCAATGTGCATTTCAAAAACTTCAGAAGAGTTAGGTTATATGTCTCAATCATATTTTCCCTTGGTAATTTCTGTTTGCACATGAGCGCCCCTCAGGGGGCATAGGATAGGCCATAGGCAATAGAGGTAGGTTAGTTAGGTTTGCCTATCCTATGCTATGGGGACTAGCGCCCCCAGGGGAGTACTGCTAGGGTACCTCAGCTTTAGATAGGCCTTCGGGACTTCTGTCTTTCGTGCCCACTTTGCTTCCTTCCGTTTTCATTCCTTCTTCGCTATTTCTTATTTGTCTTTTCTTGCTCTTCCTTCTTAACTTGCTGTTTCTATGCGCAGGGGATCTTGTGTGGGAACACACCCTGTGCATAGAATCCCCGTTCTCCTAAGTCCATACTAAATGGTCCCTACTCTTTCGGTGCGAGATAGACTGAGTTTCTGAAGCGCTGCTTTCACTACCACTACAACAACAACAACTTGCACATGAGCACCACATAGTGACACATACTAAAGTCAGCAAGGCATCAAAGCAATATTCTTTGAAGATGATCTAAGAATACCAGGCCGTCAATAAACTGCCATGAGCTACTAAATTAATAAAAACATGTGGTTTTTATTTCAGCACTGAAAATGAATAAGATGAAGACCGCTGGGAGCCATTAACTTAGGGCTCATACATACAAGACATAAGACTCATAATCTAACCAGGCTACAGAGCATTCCAGTTAGACTTTGCATAGAGCAATCCATCGTGAAAAAATTAATTATCAATATCCACCTCATAATACTTTATAGCATCATCAGAAAAAAGCTTCTTGTTGAGTATAGTGAAGTTACGTTAATGAATATTCAAGGGCTTGCCATCTTCCTTGACACTCAGTGTAAGGTCAGCTGGCAGAAGTGTTATCTGCTCCACAGTCTCATGAGACAGGGAAACAATGGTTTTCACTAGGCAAGTTGATATCTGGTACAGCACAACTTTTAAAGGCCTAATAATTTCAGGCTTCATTTTGAGCATTGTACATTTTTAGAGAAGAAAATATAATGTTTCATAGGAAAGTGTTTCGACACCCTGCCAGTAACGGCAGAGAACGAGTTTGCACGTTTACAAGCTTTTTCACCTTTTCTTGTATACAGTATCTATTAGGATATATTATAGCTTAACTAAATCTTTAACCCCTTTTTCAGAGCCCTCACACGCCGAACACCTTCCCATTACGGCTGATTAATTTGTAATTAAAGTCTTCTATCAGTACTGTCACTGGCTCCGATACATAATTTTTCACTAATTTGGTCTCCACAAGACGTCTGGCAACGAGATGCGCAGAAGCATCTTAAAATCATCAAGAGACGATTTAATATATTACATAGTTCAAACATTATGATTAGCACTACTTAATTTTGTAACCACGCTAATTTGCCTACTTCTTCAACTTGAACCCAAAATTGTTCATTATTCATACCACTTGCTAATACATCGCACATAACAAAAGGCAATTCTAGTTATTGACCCGGACCAGTAAAAACGTAGAGTACCTAAAGACGCGGATAAAAGAGCAAACCAAGCACTATCTTCATCACCTCGAGAAAAGAATTTCATCAAGTCCATTCTCATACAGCATTTTTTTTCTTGACACAGAAATTCCCCAACAGTAGTCAAGTTTTCCGGCCCAAAGTAGCATGTAATCCAGCTTGACTTGATGGCGTGAGCTGTTAGGACTCGGCGCACGAACAGGCTGATGAAGACGTAAGCAGACACTAAGCACCTCTGCAAAAGCCTTAAGGGCCCTTACGTGGCATCCGTGAACAAGGTCTGAGAGCTCGGTCTATGCATTACAGTGTGATGGTGGTGCCGACCAGGAGAGATCTTCGGGTAAGGTCGCTTGAATTGCTAATTACATACCAATGATGGTAATGGCTATCCATAACGCGGTAGTTAGAGAAGCGGATTAGGTTTCCTCAAAGATGTGAAGTGAGAGTTCGGTTCTTGGATCAAGTTTGTAATAATGAAAATTCAAGATTATGTTCCGGGCTTGTAGTGTAGAAAACGTTTATACATTGAATCATATATCTCATTAAGGTGCCAATTTTTCATCCACTATGACCCAAATCAAATTGAGAAATTTAGGAATCAAACTTCAATACGGACAATGTTGAATTCGGGCATAGATTCAATTTGAAATGTGCCTGCAATGAAAGTTTTGAACAGCATAGACAACGAACAGGCACAATCCTCAACAATCCTAGTTCAGAATCAGCAGCTGTGAGTAGGATACGAGCCGTTCCATGAAGGATTGACGCTGGAAAATTTGGAGATTATATTTCAAAGCAACGCGTTCTGAGAAAAATTTTCGCTACGATTTATGGTGCATAGAGTAATTTCAACACAGAAATCAATTTCATGTGGACATCCAGAAAATTGTCCAAAGGATCTCGGCATCGCAACCGCTGATCGACCTGAAATATTTCCAAATTCATGACGCCATATAATTCATAAATAATGGGTAGACGATGTCAACAAATTTGACAACGCCAACAAACAAGCGCTAGAAATTGAGAAACAAAAAGTGAAACAAAACAGTTACTGAAAATGTACGATATTCGAAAGCACAACAGAGCATTTTCCACTAAAATTCTTAACCAAACAACAAAGAAGACTGCAAGAGCGTCTAGAGTAACTCAGAACACGTTGTTGCATCGCTAGCCTGAGAAAAGAAAACAGCAAGAAAGGGACCTCCAACTTTCAGTATCAACATTTGAACGTTCAAACTTGTGATCAAACTTGCAGACGAACTAAGGTGTATTTTTCGAAAGAATAACTTCAAAAAGTAAAGCAATCCCAACAGCACTGACCCGAATGCTTACAAAATCGTGCAACAACCTCAGCTGACATAAAATGAAAGTTTTTTTTCGGAAGTTGATCTTCCTTTTGGGAAGAGGAGTTTTATTAATGAAAATCAGACCAAGGAGCATGTAAAATTGTTTCCTTTACAAGCTTTCCATTTTTTTCAATCTTTCCACTTTTTCAAAAATCTTCAGGAAGAAATATTTAAAACTCAAATTTCAAAATGGACATAAGTCTAAATTTTCTATTCTGGATACGGGACTAAGAGATGAATTATGCATTAAAAATATAATAAGGTACCTAGTCCAAAATAAACAAATCAGCAGAACTTGAGTGATCACTTAAATATGGATTACCATTGAAAATATAAATGGATTCTAGTATCCGCAAGTTTATGGTCCATAGCAAAATTTGAATTTTGGATATTTCTGCTTGAAGATGACTTTTGAAAAAACGATAGCTTGAAAATGAAATGGTTTTTATTTGCTAACTGGTCTTATTTTTGTTAAATGAAAGTCTTAATGCATTGTATAAAAATCCAGGAGCATGGAACGGAAGGCTTGCTAGACGAGAGCTCCCGTCAATGACACTTTAATTAAATAGGACATAATTGCCCGCACATTTCAGAATAACAGCTCTCTTGATCACTCGTGACGTCATCAGGAGCTGGAGAGAAAGAGAGAGCAGGACTTGAGCACTGAAAAAGAAAGAACAGCTCAAGTGCACAAGAGCGCCTCTTGCCCTTCAGTGGCCATTAACGCTAATGACGAAGGGGTAAAATGCCACGAAAGCCACTAGAACGCGTCTAAAGGGACGCACATCAATGCCAAGGAGGACGCACTGCGAATGCTAATTGCATGATATGTTGCTCCTCAATAACGATCATGTTCATAAAGAAAGGGAACAAATCACACGGTATAACCATCAGAGGGCCTGAAATAATATCAAGTGTATGAAATTAGACGTTCATTGTATATATGTAGACAGGTTCGTAG
>VOMN01022815.1:0-19838 GCA_014899125.1 Orchestia grillus | reverse complement strand
ATTTTGCTCGTAATTACTTAATACGAAAAATAAGTTCCAAAATAACTGTAACTTCGTTAGGCGTAATACTATGGTCAAATTTAATCAATATTTCTCAAAAATATGGTGTTAAATACGCTATTGAATGATATTACAAAAAGTGTCTCCACCTCGCTTGCTCACCCTGTACAACCGAAATTATCACGCTGGAGGTGCCATGTGTCTGAGACAGAAATTAAAGCTAGAAAATAATTTTACTTGAAAAACGCTCTACCCAGTTCTCAAGATACTAGTCAAAATTTTTTCATCGTACAATGGAGTAAAGTGATTGAAAAAATTCTATAAATAATTCAGGAAACAATTTCCCATAATGCAAACATGCTGTCTTCACTGCAAAATCTTAGAACTATTTTTTTGCCCTATGAAAAAAATACACGAATGACATCAGTGTCGAATTCCTTTGGCTTCATTCATAAATAGAAATAGCTTGCAATTTTTCACGTGAGTCTGGAGAATGAAACTTGGATCGATCATTGAATGGAATTTGATGGCATTCCACAAATAGATCGGAGGTAACGCTGGCTTGGATCCCATGACGCGCGGTCCGATCTCTCAGAACCAGCGCCAAGCTGATAAAGTGGTGTTGTCGCAGCTCTGAGGGCCTTTTCATGACAAGTTATTGATACTATACTAGAGATCTTACTTTTGAAGAGTAAATTGCGGTGCGTAAGTGTTGAATTGCGGTGCGTAAGTCTTCGCCATTGCAATGAGTTCAGAAAAACCTACCTCTACACATGACTGGGGGTCAAGAATTGTATTTCTTTCTCTTTTAATCATTGGAATGACATTCACAAGTTAAAAAAGATTACTCGAGTAGTGCTAGCTCCTCCTTTGAAGTAAGAGTTTTACGACCTATGCTGTAAATATTGATTTGAATGCATGCAAAATGACATGACCTTGAGTTTTCCGGTTCCATAAATAGTGTAGCTGTCGTACAGGGTGTCCGATAAAAAAGTAGCTTATTTAAAATCATCGTATTTTGTGAAGTGTTCGTGGTCGAAGGCTGAAATTGATTTTATTGAAAAGAACCGGATTTAAATTTTTTTTGGTATTACACATACGAATATAACGAATATACAGGCACATCCGTTGGCCTTCAATTTCATTCATGGCTTTTTAGCCCCCCAAAAAATGCCGCAGTTTGCAGTCGAACGGAGAAAATTTGTTGTGGAAGAAATGATTAACACGGGTCCGTAACCGAAACCGCCAAGTTTTTGCCTGAAATGGAATACGATTACCTCAAAGAACAGTTCAAGCCAGTTTGCTAAGTGGTGAGTTTACGGCACAAATCATAGGTGGGGTTCAAGAAATCATAGCGTCCTTCTATCCTTCTATGCCAATGTTGTGCAGAATGCTTAAGCAATTTTGTTTGTTTGTGTTGATAAATGTATTGAAGCCGGTGGTGGTCATGTCAAAAGTCGAACATGATATGAAATAAAATTTTAGATCTTGCTTGTTTCAATAAAAATTATTCCAGCCTTCTAGCAATAATATTTCACGAATTGCAGCGTTTTGAAATCCGCTACTTTTTTAGCGGACAACCTGTATGATATAGGTGTGAAAAAATCTAGTTCTATTTCTCCGAAGTCTAAGTGCTGATTGCATTGGAACTTTTGGCTTGTAAACATATCAAGATATGGCAATATTTCTGAAGATGTTTATGCTCATTCGTTACTTCAGTTGTCCGATATGGAGCAACAGTATCTACTGAAATTTACAAGCAACATTTTCGTTATGAATATTATTTGGTGGAACAATTAAATCTTTCCCTGACATGCTTTTCATTCATTCTCACATACATGAGCGAAAACACGTTCTTTGTAAATAACTGAAAAAAATCTTAAACATGCGCTTCCTGCAGGCCCTGAATTTCTTTTGAAGATCTGCAAAGCTTTCGAAATGATGACATTAACCAACATTTTTATCGTTGCTGCGTTACTGACCTCCACTTGAGGTTGGTCGGCAAAGGGAAGTGCAAAAGGGCTTTGCCGTTTGACAGAGACGTCGGTCCGAAGAACGTGCCTCCGACCTTGTTCGCGTCCGGGCCGTACACTTCTTTGATAACCAGGCACCTGCTTGGCTGGGGAAATTTGATGATCAGGCACCTGCTTGGTTGGGGAAATTTGATGGTCAGGCACCTACTTGGCTGGGGAAATATAATGATCAGGCACCTGCTTGGCTGGGGAAATATAATGATCAGGCACCTGCTTGGCTAGGGAAATTTGATGATCAGGCACCTGCTTGGCTGAGGAAATTTGATGATCAGGCACCTGCTTGGCTGGGGAAATTTGGCACACCTAATTTAAACTTCGGTCTGACATGGCGGGAGAATTACAGCGACAGCTAAATATCCATGTACGTCGGAAATACATCGGGGTACCAAATTCGGAACAGAGGTAGTTATCTTTGAGGTTAGAAAATCTTGTTTACAGATCTAAATTGAAGATGAGTTGCTGAGAATACATTTTCCGAAAAACAAGCGCATCGATGTTGATCAAGGAGAAGGATGTCTCTAAGCGGGCTTCCTCAACATCCTCCGGAACTCGGAGCTGTACACAAATTACACAGCGGTCCATAAGTTTGTCTAACTCAAATGCAATGAGAAAAGGCCATCACACCCAAAATAGGCAAGAAAGGCAAGCGATTTTCGAATTAGGAGCGCTGCTCAAAACTGTAGGTGCAAATTTCAGAGCTAGCGTCCCGGATTTTCAATTGGTTTCCGCTTTATGATCTCGCTAGCAATTGAGAGAGGAACTGCCAAGTGTTCAGAAGAGCTTACAAGGGCTGATTTTGGAGAACCTGTTTGGTGAATGCAAGTTGTCATTTGGTGAGAGCAAGTTATCATTTGGTGAGAGCAAGTTGTCATTTGGTGAGAGCAAGTTATCATTTGGTGAAAGCAAGTTATCATTTGGTGAGAGCAAGTTATCATTTGGTGAGAGCAAGTTATCATTTAGTGAGGTCGGCTGTTCTGCTAATACTGCACACTCGCCTAGTAATTTCATTCGTAATACAATTCAGCCGAGCTTGTTGAGTGGGGACCCTTTGAGCGGTCCGGCAGTTATATACGACGGAGGAAATGTTTCTGTGGAAAGACAAAGAATTGAGTTTTTTTTAAACTGCATTTTATTTTTGCATTCAAAATAGAAAATACAAAACAAAAAAATTCCTTCTTCGAACCAACCAGCAAAACCTCTTTAAAGACCTAAAAAAATGTAAAATGAAACGGTAATTGATAATTAATAATGTATTTTGACCGCCATATTAGTTTTCGGTTTATTATTCAAAAATTGAATGACGTCAAATTCTACTTGTCAAGGGGAAGGAAGACGAAAATGATCAATTGTACGCACAATTTTGTGTATGAAGTGGCTCAAAATTCTGATGTAGAATTCTTATTGTTCAGAATTCTTATTGTACAACAGATATTTTGCGTTCCACGTAAAATGAACTACGTTAACTTTGTCGCTCGCATTTAAGGAGCTCTGGGGCAAACGGCAGTACGACCGCTCTCATTGGCAACTTGTCATCTCGCTCGTGTATTTAGGTCCATGTATCACATGCGTGTATGAAGACCTTATTCTTCGGCAGACCCGATAAAATACACTCTGTCAATATAACTATAACAAAAACCAATTGCATGCATCATTAACAGATGCATCATCAATTACTCATATATCACAGGCCTAAGCATAAAGCAAGAGTCATAAATATCAACCATCACCGGGGTATGACGGATACGATACGATACAATACGACAGAACAGAATATATTTGAGGAGAATGTGGCTACGGAAACCAGCCAATGGTGGCCCACTCCTTGGCTTCTACCCAAGTCACGTGACGTCAGACACCAATCACGCGCAGGCACCCGAGGAGACTTGAAGAGTGACAAAACAAGTCAAAGAACAGCTCGTATTATGTACTACCCCTGTGCTCAGTTATCAACCCCATGATGGTAAACATCGCTCGTGTTAACTTTGATACATGTATCACAAACATCGGAACAGACTCGCATTACCTCGGCTTCATACCAGGCGAAGGCAGCGCACGTTGGAATAGCGAGGCAAGCGCCCACGCACAGCACGGGGTTGGTGGCGTTAAACCACATCTCAGCTCCGTGAAAACGATTTATCCTCGGAATAAAGGTGAGGGTAAAAATGGTCCCTGCGGTGGAAAGCCCCACGAGGCCAAGTAAAATGAGATTTGGCAGCAGGAACGAGCTCAAGAGTGCTGGCTTAGGCATGCTGTCGTGTCCCATGCCGTCAGAGACCAATCACGCACAGGCACCAAAGTTGCAGTAACGAAAAAGAGAGGGTAAAGCACTTCAAGTATCTGCTGCTGGAACTAGTATCCGCTGGCCGGTGTCGCATCGATTACCCGTACACTTCTGTAGGGGAAACAGCACTACCATAAGAGGCGTGTAAGGGGAGAAAGTAATAATAGGAGTGAATACGAGAGACAGCACTACCATAAGAGGCTTGTATGGGAGACAGTAATAATAAGAGTGAATATGAGAGACAGCAATACCATAAGAGGCGTATAAGGGAGAAAGTAATAATAGGAGTGAATACGAGAGACAGCAATTCCACAAGACGTGTGCAAGAGAGAAAGTAATAACAATAGGGAGAATAGGGGAGACAGTAGTAAACATAAGGTGATTATGTGAGAGAAATCATCCAGATAAAAAACAGCAATCGTGCAGGTCAGCACCTGCCGAGTACCCAGAGGGGGTTAGGGAATTTGCACGCGTACGTTGCTTTTATTATATTTATTTAAACGTTGACACTGTTGCACACTTTTTTTAAATAATAAGGAAATTTCTCGTAAGATAATTTTGAATTTTAACAACGTATATGTGAAACCAATAACTAATTTTGAAATTCTTCAACTTTTTGTTAGCTTGTACTTTTCATAAATGTACTTATTTTTCAGAATTTTTTGTAACCGAACTTTGGTTCCTGGTCAGAGTTGCAAATTGGATGAACTATTCATTAGGTTATGGGGCCATCAGACGGTGTGGATTAATAAGTCGCGTTTGCTACGGGGTAACTGTACGCTTCTATTATCTGCTTCTCGAATTGATTGCTTGTTTCAGGTATTCTATTTCTGATTTACACACATTATTTTGAAATGACAATAATTAACATTTTGAGTGCGCAGCTTTTAGTTTATTTCGAATTCACGAAAACGAAAGCAAATAGAACTTGTCGGAATATATTTCTGTCGCAAATTTTGCGTACGTTTGCCTCACGCTCTCAGTGCCTGCGTAGCTTTCATCGACAGCACTTCGCATTTAAATAACACCGACAACGCAGCACCATGCTTTTCTGCAATAGTTTACGCGTTCAGAATATTTCTGTATGCTGAGCTCGACCGTGTCCAGCTCGCTGTAGGGGCGAGCTGAGACTAGGTGGAACGTTCCAGCTAACCCAAGCTGATAGACCAGGGAAGAATTCCTCGATGTTTTGACCATTTGACCTAAGCTGCGTAATCCATTCCGTAATTTACCCTAAAGGCCCTGCAAAAATAAATCTCCCATTCAAAGAGTGTATTCATCGTTCAGCCAAATTCATGCACACATTCGAGTTTTATGGTCGAATATGATCGAGAATACGACCCACTCCGTCATTCTGACGAGATTGTGCGGCTTGGCAAGCAAAGGGCTGAACACAACGACCGTTTAAATGTACTCCATCATTCCTGAGACGTAGCACTACGCGTTGCAGTGGTTTGAAATGTTCTCACAAAAAAGATAACAAGAAATACGCATCTTTCCTCTGAAAATAAGAAACATGTTGAAAATGGCAATGCTAATTTTAAATTACATTGGTCCCTCAAAATAAAACGAGAGTGATATTTACAATGAAATTCATTTTTCTTAAAGCGAAATAAAAGAACTATGTATGTAAAAAATAAAAAACACTGGGGAAGAGGGGACTTTTTTTTAAATAATTCGAGAGATCTATCGCTTTGCAAGCGATATTACTATCAATGATTTCGCTAAAATTACGAGGCATCTATCAAGACTGATTATGATCATCTAAATTCAAGCCAATGACGCGTTCTGTACACACGTTGATTTTTAAACTATAATGTACTTTACGCATCGGTATACGTACGTACTTTGTATACATAAGTACGCAAACCTGAATATTAGTACTCATTAGTAATCACAAATTAGTATTAGTATTAGTAATCATACTTCATGAAAGCAAACAGAATTTATGGCTTCACTGCAACAATTACTTTGTTTATAAATTATATCGTGTCACAAATATCGATCGATGCATTATACACTTGTTCGAGCGGTCACTTCACTGTTCTACAATTTTGTGGAGAAACTTTACCATCAAGGAGCCAAGTGTTGGACCGCGTTTCAGAATATATTCCAGTTATAAATCGAGCACCGCATATTAAATCAGTCGCGAAATACTGGGTGTAATTATTTCCTGCAAAGTTATTGCGTCCAGACGAGAGACTGGGGGGCAAAAATCAATAGGCTGTAGATTAGCGTTTCATGACATGGAATTTGTTGCGAAATTCCCGTCATTAATTAAGCCTTGACGTAAGGTATTCATATGCGTACACGGTATTCATTTTCCGAAGAAATAAACGTTTCTTCATTTCTCCAGAGACGATCGGAACCTGAGAAATTACTGCAGCAGGGAAAGCTTTTCAGCTGCCAGCTTCCGCGTGGACTTTACGACCCTGCAGACGTGCGGCTGCAGAGGGAGGCCAGTCTACTCTGCAGAGGGAGACCTGATGTCTTTTTCGAACTTGCAACAAAGAAGGACATGAAAGGGCTAAAGCACTGCTAAAATAAGCTTCCTTATTGTTAATGCTCCGTGCTTGAATTTATGGTGGGCTTTTCAATAAATAATTGTCACCTTTAAAAGTTTCTCACCTTGTTTTCAAACGATGGCGTTAAATGGTGGCAGGAACGGTGCACTATCAACGAATATTTCAGACTCCGTTGATGTGTACATTTCCTTCAACTACGCAACAACAGTTAAAATACATACTATTAATCCCTTCGCATAACTTCTTCTCTACGCTCATCAAAACACCGGAATAACAGTTCCGGCAGTTCCATACATGCCCGATGTGATAGTGGTCAGCGTAAATTCCAATTCTCTCCTATAGGCTTCTGAACAGACTTTTTAAAATCATCTATATCTGTAAAGCACTTGAATGTTTTTTGCATCCCCTCTCGAATATTTCTTAGGAAGAGTGGACTTTCTGATATGCCGCGCCACAGCACCGGCCTCCAGGGCCATTGCTGTGCAGGTGAGGACGCGGTTCACCGCAGTCAGTCGCTTGCAAACCGTCGTGGGGGAAACATCGCTCTTCTGATCTGCGGGTTGTGACGGAGAGTACCGTAGTGCGAAGCGACCAGGGCGTAGGAATAAAGTTAATAGAGTTCGCTAAGTTTTAGTCAACGTCTTGTGGGATTTTCGACGAGCATTTGTAGAGTCATACATTCACTAACGCTACTAGAAGTACCTGAGTTATTTTGATATTTTGTAGAAAACCCAAAATTGGTCATGTAATTCATTGCTGTGCAAAATTCATCAAGCTAAATAAAAATACTCATTTCAGTTTCAGATCGTAAACTCGAAATGCTGAGGCATCGTTGATTTGAACGACAAGTAAACCGATAACAGTCTTAATTAGCTCGGAGCAGCCGCGACAATAATTTTGA
Organism: Orchestia grillus; assembly: GCA_014899125.1. Lineage (NCBI taxonomy): Eukaryota > Metazoa > Arthropoda > Malacostraca > Amphipoda > Talitridae > Orchestia > Orchestia grillus. The sequence continues at coordinate 12,098 of VOMN01022815.1, read as the reverse complement.
AACCTGTTATTTCTTTAGTCAAGAACTAACATTTCAGAATAATTCCCCCTCCATTTTAAATAAACGGTCGCTCTTTGCACAGATATGCGCGCATGAAAATAGAGCGCAGAGAATCATGTCGAAAACAGACATATTGCAGCAACTGCTGCTGCTGATTGCTGCCGCAGCTGTTTCATCCACCGCATTGTCAGGTGAGCCTTAAAACGCCACGTCCCCATTGAGTGTTGAACATCATTTGACGGCTGCCTCATGGGACCAGGGTGCCCCGTATAGGGTCGTACCGGTGTATATAGATGTCACTATGCTGTAGAATTGAAAGGTTTATTTTATTCGTTTACTATTCAGGTGAGTCTAAAAATATTGGAATTTTTTAACTGTGTTGATGGCTGTCGCGTGGGATCGGGGTATGGGCTCATTTGAGAATTAAAACGTGTTTCACGTATGTTGTTCAACTGACCATAAAATATTTGGAAACTATCACAATCGGGTGTTAAGCTTTGTTATACGGCTATCAAAGATATCAGGATATGACACACCAGAAAAAGCAGTCCGCAGAGCGGCGGCCGCCGTGAAACAGAGTTGGACGGACGGGTAGGTAGGTAGTTGGCTTGGATGCTCATCTTATGCATGGTAAGATCCTGAAATAGAATTTAGGAGTTTTTGTAGCTAAAGTCTGTCTCATGACTTCCATTTTGTCACCAATTGTCTCTCTACGTTTGACTTCAAGATTTAGGTTTATCGCATGGCGTTAGGAAATTCTCTTGTTCGTGAAGAAATTACAACATTGAGACAGCACAACACAGCCTGTCATTTCCACACCTTTCCCTGCTGAACATGCTTCAGGGGATGAGACCCACCGGGGGTTATTTAGCTCCTGGAAAAATTTCATCGTCGCAGGAAGCGTGCCAGGAAGGGTCTGTGCTTGTATTGAAGAGACGACGGAGCCTCTTACTGTCCAGAGCTCGCCTCGCTCATCAACGCGCACAAGGATTTGCTGCAGACATTATTTCTAGAGTTAAGTCTTTGGATTATTGGCTAATGGTAGTTTTTTTTTGCATTTCAACGCAATTTATTCTTCGCAAACACTCGATAGATAAAAATTTCAAATACTGTGTCCGTGACATCAATTTTTTTATTTGAAAAATTTTCATAGTGCACTTTGCGTCAACAGTCTTATTTTACTTACAAAAAGATTTCTGTGTTTAATTTCCACAAAAAAGAAATGATTAGACGTGAGTGCAAAACTGTTTGGGCACTAAACACATATTCAACACAATAAACACCTATTTTTAGCTTGCCTTCAATTGCTGCAAACAGTTAAGGAAGAAATGCACTCGGAAGGTGCTTCAAACGATATCGTAAGAAACAAATAACAAGTAAATTATTCGTTCCGTGTAGTGAGCACAATAATAATTCACTTATTTCAGCCAAACTCCTTAGGCACTTAAGTCCATTTCAGGAAATTAGTGCTCATCAAGTTATTCTGTAATATTATTATCACCTTTTATGGCCCATGAAATAGCGTGATGATGAGCGCCTCATCCTAAGGCTACCACGCCATTCGATGTTCGCCCATTAGACCGTGCAGCGTCTGGAGGAGATTCTGTACCGCTAATCCAGTGAAATGAAGCTTGAAAGATTTCTATTACGGGATAACTTGACATTCCAACTTGTCATGTTTCAAATGTTCGATACTACTGCAGGAATTCAAGCGGGTTGCATAATGATGTTTCAGATTATGAAGCGGCTTCATGTTTTAACATTAAAAATTGTAATGAGAAAATTCAGCTCTCAGAAGTAAGCGTACAATAATGCCTCACTCAACATTTTCATTCTACAATCTGGAGTTTGAAATGTGGTCAGTCCTGTGGACACTTGTTGAATCAGTCACATATGAGATGTGGATTACTGGTGTCTCACAGAATCTTGATCTAAGATCAACTTTTGAACAGCACGTAGGCCCACAACGTATTGATTCCGGTCAAAAAAGTACTTCAAATCATTTTTTCATCAATCGATATGGCAAAGAGATATTTTTTCAAAAATGTATTTCATCTCAGAAAGCCTCGAATATGTCGGTGGTGCAGTGGTCTAGAGAGCCTCTGCCGACACGGCAGCCTGGATTTTGCAAGTGTTCACGTCCTGGTGCGAGACCAGTCCTGCTTGAGGCCAGTAGACCACGAGTACCAGAGAAGACAAGCTGGAAAGTTTCTTTAGTTAATATTATGTTCTTCTTATAAATATAGGGGATACTGCCATGATGCAGGGGCAAAGTCAAAGTCTTGTATTATTTTTACACAACATGCTTTTCAGTTTGCTTCCGATGCAAAGTATTTTTAAGAGCGTTGCATTTTAAACGCTGGACAACGGTGGCGCGAGTGTGTGCACAAAATTATACACAAATCGGTGTGGGAGCTGTTCACGTTAACATGGAGTCGCATAATGTTCTTCAATTCTACGTATATCGAAGTATACTTCGAAAAAATGTCCTCATTCTCGTACAATTTACCCAACAGTAAAAGTTTATTAACTAAAGCAAATGAGCTCATCAAATTGCATATAGTGACTTGTAAAATATTTGCTCCATGGGAGTTTTGACATACACTCTTTTAAGCTCAACTTCACTAATTGTAAATATTTTTAAACATTGTTGATGATGTTAGACATTGTAGATCATTGCAATCACCAGACTTTTCTCATTAATGCCCTCTTTCTCTTTGAGATTTCACATGTGATCTTTCAAGTAGTAGTAGGGGTCTACATATTTGGAGTCGAACCGAGTTCATGTCTACATGTGGTGCTGATGTATGTAACATTGAGTCCTTTGTACAAGAGTCTTTATACTGTTCAAAGTGTTCAACTTATTCTACCACCCCTCAGTAGAGATAATGAACGTTACATTGGCCAGTTGCCTAAGAAGAAGCATACGAGTGTAGAAGATGAGGAAATAATATGTTATAGAAACAAATGTCCACAATATTATCCTCTGCAGCGATAGCAAAATATAAAGATTCAAACTCAAATTACACTTTTCAATGAATAATGTTCAAATGTATGCTGGAATAGTTGACATTTTTTAGGAATATTCAATAATATTCTGTATTATGTAAGAATTTTAGATTATATGATAGTAATCTGACCCGTTTGACAATCACCACGAATATTCGACAGAATTGTGGATATTTGAACAATTTCCTGGAGCGTAACATAATTTCCGGGTAGAATTAGTCACCATTCCTCAGTATTCGATGGAGCTCAAAGCGCATTTCAGACCCAGCCCTGATTCCAAGGCCCCCGATTTCACTCACCTGGAAGATCGGCTTGTTTGGTGGCGGTGACCCAGTCGTGGCAATTGAGGGCGCTGGAAGACACGAAAAAACGTATTCTCTTTAAGAAAAACTCGCTCAGGCAGCGAGCAACTCTCCCGTCCGTGTGCCACCAACCTACGGGCAGCTGAAGGATAAAAACAACGAGATTTCTAACCGATCCGGCACTGAGACTTGCGGATCACCTAAGCTGCCGAAACTCGGGCGAGTTTGTTCAAAGGGCAAAAAATTTTGGGTGCCAAGTAGCAGGTCGATCTGTTCCGGTCCAGGAGCGTGAAAAAAGACACCGGAGCTCATACGATTATATGTATGATCTGGTTTCTGTCTTAAATCTTGAATTTAGATTCGTTTCAGTATTTTCCATCGCCGAAAGCATTACCTATGTCGAGTGTAGGCGTTGCCAAAGAAAGAGTTCAAAATTATTAGACGGTAAAAGTTTTTAGCGAGTAAATTTCAAGAGGTATCGAAAAACAACGGATTGTAAAACGTTCTGACACGAAATAATAAGAGCTGAACTTAGCAACAGAAGTTTACATGATTGTCTGTATTTGGAAGTGAAATGAATTTCTAAGTAGCTCTTTTGGTGTTGGATTTGGAGCACTACCTCCACCCCTTCACAGTCCTGAGCAACTTTCTCCTAAAACTGTTACGCTTGTTTTTTTCAACTCAACTTTCTCTGCAAGTTTTTGTGCGTGTGAGCCTGGCTGCCTGGTCTTTTAAATATGTTCGTGGAAAACGTTTGCGGACAAAAAGTTAGACTTCCGCCTCGTTTCCGGACTTTTTCCGGATAAGATCGGGAACTATTTTTTTATGCAATGCTGGGAAGAAAGTTTATTGTTCGATAATGTGACAGCCACCGCAAACTAAACGGCCCTCTTTCTCTTAAAAAAAATATATTAGTAGTTTATGAGAGCAACTATAGGTGCGTTTCGACGTTCTTATAGTCACTGTTTGAAGGAAAAATTTTTACATCTAGTGAAATTTACAGACACTGATTACAGGAGGCAGCCCATGCATCAATTTTACGGTCAACGCTCATTGCTGCGGAGCTTCCTGTTGGCCAGCAGATCTCACTCCTCAGTTGTGATTCGTTAACGAGATGAGCCGTCAATATTTGACACTTGTTTTGTCTCTGTAACATTAATGAATAAATAAAAAAGTACACCCGTACCGAGGATTGATTCTCTGCTTTGCATCGAGTTGTGAAAATTATGTTACAATGAAACATGTTCATGGGTTGTATGGAAAGTGTCACGTGATTAAGATCCGCAGGCAGCGAGTGGGTACCAGATGGAAAAAAATATCACGACTTTAAAATTCACCAACTCGCTAGTAATACTGTGTCGTTTGAATTTAAACAACTGCAGATTTCTGGGAAATTTTCTTATTTGGCTTTTCATTAATTATTTGAAAATTTATATAAAGCTGGTACATACGCTAAAAATAACAATGCTAAAAAAATAGAGATGAATTCCAAATAAACACATTGGAGAACTTAGGAATAAAATGTAAATTCAGTACTTTTCGGAAAAAATCCAATTCATCACTAAAAAAAATACGCACTTGTGTTTTTGTGATATGTATTTTTCTTATCTAAATCTATCAGTTTGTTATCATTTCTAACGTGATACCAAGCAAAAGACGCAGCAATTCGTCATAGCGAGGGGAAAACTAATCAGTTGCAAGATTCAATAGGAAGTAGTGGAAATAGTAGGCAGTTCCTGTAATCAGAACTGTCGTCTTGCAACAATAATTTTACGTAATGTGATGTCTTGCCCTGAAGAAAATACACAATGCAACGCGAGGCAACTTCTAACTCCCATAATTGAACAAAATTCATAAATTGAAAATTTCCACAGCTTTGCTTCCTCAATTAAAGTATTTCCACGATTTCATTGCTAATGACAATAGGTGAATGTCTTGCGCACTCACTATTGTTTGCTAACCATACGGAAAACCAAACAACGTTAAAAACACGCACACACACACAAGCCATTTCTTACATTTTTACGAGCAGCTTTTAGGCGACCCCAAATGGAGTCTTTGCTTGTTTATGTTACCCTTCTGACTTTAAGTCTATTTTCGGTTGTAAAACAATTACTTTGATGACAATCTGGTGATAGGTTGAACTTTTGAAATGGCCTAATAAGTTTTACTTTCTATGGGTTGTGCACGGATATTTTCCAGGTATCAACGTTGCAGTGAATCGTTTGTAAACCATTCATTTGCCTTGTGTACAAATGAGCGTCTATGTGTCTAGGGCGAACAGACCTTGTGTTTTCTTTTTTCAAGGAACAGTTGTTGAACAAACGGGGCGAAAAATAGTCAGGCAAATGCGTAACATTCATTTTAATGACTTTAATTTATGAACACAAAATAGTGCGTAGTCGTCATCCGTCTAGTATAATAAAACAAATTAGCATGAATTTACTGAAAATAGTCTTATTTAATTTCCTATATTTTTGCACAAGTTTATCTCATACTACATTTTAATATGAATCAAAATGAAAGGACTGAGGACAGTGCAAGTTGGAATCTACTCAATAATTATTCTCTCAGATGTATGTCACCATCATTCTTGTATTTTCGGTGAGGATGCCCACTCTCAGAACAATTCAAACATACCTCTGTGTGTCAACTCCACTCGTCAGCTCAGTGCTGCAGCGGAAGGTGATGTATGTGGCTATGTGACTCTGTGCAGAGCATATAAGTGCTTTGAGCTGACTCTTTGCAATTAAGTGCGATTTCGGCGGAATAGCTTGGTGACAAAGTGTTAATGTGTTTTCCAAGTGCGAACGTGAAATTATATTGGCGAGTAGGTCCTACAACGGGAGGCTAACGTAAACTAGAACATTTTTTCGTAACATAGACTAGAGTATATTGTAAATAACATAAACTGGAACATAAACGTTCAGTAACCAAATATGCTCTCGAAATTACAGTTCAACCGCGCAAAAGTTTCATCAGAATTACAGCACGAATTTTGAAATATCACTACCTCGCGTTTATCTCTCCCGAAAAGAAAACAATCTAAGTAAAAAGGTAATTGTAGGTTTTGTTTTGAGTGTAAACAGTGCAACGGTTCAAATTCAAACAATTTCAGTTCACGGAACTGCAATAATTTCAGTCATGAAATAATTTCAGTGTTCAGAACTACGCTGTTGAAGCCCCGTTGGTCGAGGGTACAGCTGGATTGTAGTAGGGCTTAAGAATATACATTCAAGCTTCATTAAAATCTGCCACTACCTTAGGATGACTTCCCGGCCCATTTCACCAAGTAAATCCAAGTTCATAGTTTACTAATTCATACAACGTGATGCTGGAAGCCCCCGGCGCTCGTCCAGGGAATTTGAGAAAAAGAGGAACGCAAATAAAAGCAGACAGATGAGCAACCACAAAGACGTAATTTACTCATAGTGTGTTCATGTCTGTGTAGTGTGTAGGTGTGTGTGTAATGTGTGTGGATGTAGGTGTGTGTGTGTAGTGTGTCTGTATAGTGTACCTGTGTATTATAAAATGCTGGCGTATTTACGTTGCTTTTTACTACTGAGCAGCAGATTAGAAAATGTTGGACTGTGAGTAGCGTAAATCTTTCCTGTATGAGAACAATTGAACTGTTTTGTGAGGTATTTTATTAAGAAAACTTATGCGTGAAACTTTTCGTAACTTTGTTTCGTGATGTTGCGACTCTGCACGGACTCTCTGCTCGGAGGACTCGAATTTACGTAACGTACACACGTGCTTCTTTGTACGCTCTCGCGCCTAGAGCTGTGCGAGGGTTTTCCGCGTTGCTGTTGAGGTCAAATTTAAACTGTGATTGAATCTCACAGCCACTCCGCGGGTCAAAATTCCGTGGATGGCGCCGAGTGTCGTAAACTGTACCTCTAGATATCAAAACGAAAATATTATGAAATTACGCGGACTATGTATATTGGTAAAATTAAACTTGAATTTATATTGTCGGGAAATAATTTACTTGCATCCATAGAAAAATCTGTGTATTTAAAGTACATTTGTGTGAGGGTGAGAATTCCTTGCCTAAACTATACAAAAAATTACCGGGTGCACAGCAAAACATTATCGAAGCGCATGCTCGTTCTATGGAAATTAACAAACGCATAAAATCCAAGTATGATGACGGTCGTTTACTTAGAAAGCCCTTATGTTAAAAACAAATTTCAAGGAACGATGTTAACACCGAGAAAAGAAACAACGAATGATAGTCTCACGCGTGTTACAAGCTGATGCCTTCTATGAACCGCAGAACAACGGGAACCTTTCTATAGCGTTACACAAACACAAGAAAGTCTTCCGGCACCGCGTGTACAGTAAGGCTGCCATCTCTTTTCTCCCTTAAAACGAAGTGATGTTAACAAAACGCTGCAGGACAAGGCAGAGCTGCCACCGGAGCTACATTTCCCAGAGCATGAAATCTTTAGAATTCAAAGTATCCCGACAGCCTCGGCAGGCGTGCTGCGTGTCCCAGTTCGTGGAGTATCGAGGGCAATTAAGTGCACTATTTCCATGAGGCCTGTGTCTACGGTGAGTCGAGCAATTTTTTAATTGAATTTCTAGCCTCAGGAAGTAGCATTGTTGGATTCAGCGTGTTCGAATGATAGTTTCAACGAATGTGGAGACGCATGGCTGAATCAGGTATTAATACATTTCTTGTTCACTTCGTATTTGTATGAATTAGCACGAGAAGTGTCCGGTGCGATACCCCAGGGCAGAGTATCCCTTCCCTCGGGAGAGTAACATTAAAGACTGTGTGAAAAGTAATGGTTCGTGAATGGGTCCATACAACGATTATCACAAAGAGAAATTATTCGCTTATCTTGAACAATAAAAATTTAAATGTATTCATTAAGACCACCCTACAAATTCTTGATGCGATTTGAAACCCATAGAATAAATGCATTTCCTTGTATACCTAACGTAAAAACGCAAATGACGTCAGTTCAAGAGCACGATTACTGTGAATGTACAACTTAAGCAAATGCTTCGACCTAGACACAATTCACGGCCTTTGATACTCGTAAGGAAACAGGAAATTCTTGGTCCCTCTGATAGAGTAAAAACTCAACAGGAGCTGGAAACTGGTTGCTAACTAATTACTTTCAAAGTAATAGTAGTAAATTAGTAACTAGTTACTAATTTCAAAACATAAATGCAATATTGGGGGACCAATTTCTCTTTCTAAATCATGTCACACTCTGTCTCGGTCATTCATCAGTTACAGACAACTTGTCTGCACGGAAATAAAATTTAACACTCCCTTCATACAACATCGATGTCTCGTGCGTATAAATACACTGTGCTAGAGAGGATTCTTCTATCGTTCGCTTATACGTGCGTGCGTCTTTTTTACACGTATTACGGTAGAAGGCAAAAAAAATGCTGTGCGTGCTCTAGAAAAGCCTGTGCAGCGATACTACGCCAGAGCGCAAGTAAGGCCGATTATGGGGCGGCTGTGCCTTCGGGCAAGAAAAGTTAGTTACACAAAAAGGAAAAATGTAGAGCATTGGGTGCACGTATGGGCGTCTTACGTATGATCAATGTTAGAAATTCACAGAACATCAAGTAGATGTAAAATACACAAATACTGTAACTTAAATTAGAAATTACACGCCCAGAAAGAACAAGGCTTGTAATTCGGATATAATTCTTGCATAATAGAGTATTTATCAAGGGTAGTACATGAAAACGTTCACGTGCTTAAATGGGATTTACTTTTCCTCGACTGGTACATCCGTAATTCGTCTGAACGGAAACGAGATCTTCAAACTCACAGTGATAAGAAAGAACTTACGTTTTGATACACTTTCCGTAACAGAAGGCACTGGGAAACACAATATATCTCTTTCTTTCCTACTCTGTTGTACTGCCATTATCAGTGTACCTGGTGTACGTGTTTGATAGGCACGAGACAGCATCGGAGGCAAGCCCAGGAAATCACGTCCATGTGCCATTTTAATTCGTTCTAATATTCGTCAGTGGAGCCTTCACACAAAATTTCGACATAGAACCTCGTGGTGTGTTGGTGTGAGCTGGCCTTGTGCTGCACATACACAATTGAGAGCATGGTGTGCTCTCCAATACCATTGTAAAATGAGCGGCGTTAGGTTTTTTTAAATTCAGGACACAGATGACGACATTCACCGTCTAAATGACGAAAGAATTAGGTACTGTTACTGAGGCACAGGTGATGGAGGCACGAGTACTGCTACTAGGGATATAAGAGGTACAATAATTACTGAAAAAACACCCCATGCTTACCTTCTTTCCATCTACCATGCGTATGAAAATGCATACTCATATTCCATATATTGTTTCCAACAAAATTCTACAAAGAAAATAATTTAGCTTCCACTATTTAGGACTCATGTAATTGACCAATAATGGCAAATGTGACAATAATTATTCATCAGCAGACAGTAATTTCTTTCAATTTTTTTCCACGCGCAGAAAAAGCGGGAAGATTGCAATGAAAAATGAGGACACGAAATATTCATGGCTAAGTAGCATCAATTCCTTGAACAAATGAGCTCCCGCAGTGACCTGCAGCATCTGAACCTAACGGGCCACGTGAGCGATAGGATCTGAAGTTCGTGCTCAGCAGTCATTACTCCCAATCACAATTTGGTTAACCAACCGTAATAACATTCGTAATTATCTTCATTGACAATGAGTCATTTACAGACTCATTACTTCTCTATTCGAACCTTGAACATTTTTTTCCTTAACCTTCACACGACCAGCTTATTGACTAGACTATAATAGTAGCTGAACGCTATGGGTGTAACTACTGCTTGGTAAGAAACTGAATCTGAACAAGGGTAACTACTACTCTTTTAGAAGTAAAATCTATACAAGGGTAACTCCTGCGTGGTGAAAAGTAGAATCTATACAGAGGTAACAACTGTGTAGAGAAAAGCAGAGTGTACATTGGGGCAACTCCTGCATTGTGAAAATAAATCACGCACTCGATCAAGCAAGTTCCTCCAATTCTCGACTCAGGCTCTAACAGTCCCCGCAAGGTGCTTGTTATTCCTTCACTCTAGGAGAGAAGAGTGAAGAGATGCTGGTCTACCCTCCAACTTGTCTTCTTGGAATGAACGTATCGGAGTATTTATTTACTTCTTCTTTATGCTTAAGAAATTGTGTTACGAAAGTTATCTTAAATACTGCCCCTCTGATACCTGCAACGCATTATTCAATTGTCGTACATCTATGAAAACCTTTTCTTCTCTTTTACTTGCTAACCACACTGGTGTGCCACCCGTTAGGAATGAGGAATGTCTGGTTTAATCTTCGTTTCCTGAGAAATTCACTCCTTTCGGTCTCGAACCCTGGACCTCCTACGTGGGAGGCGAGCACGCTAACATTGGGCTATAAAGCCCTACTCCTTCCATTACCCTCAAAGCAAAAATTTGTTGTACATGCGCCAAAGTTTAACTTCCAATACGTTAATACTTCTGAAAAGAAGAGGAGCGAAGGGCTTCTCAAGCCTTTGACCAACAAACATTGAATTTTTTTTATGTCTTTGAATGAATAAAACCTGAATGCACACCATATGCTTTACAGTCCCGGGCTCCACGACGCTTAGCTGCACGAGAGCCCACATGAGGGCCGTCACCTTCACCACATTGACCCCATTTCATTCATTGATCTTCTTCACCCGATAATGTCTAGACGCCCCTGCACCCAATTCCAGGACTACTAATTTAATAATCTTTCCCAATTTACCGGGTAGCATTCAGTGGCCGTTGAAGGTTGAAGACAGTGACCCACTTCCCATCATCTCAGCTGGGTGACATACGACTTTGTTGGCATGGTGCCATCATCAACAATTTTAGCAGAGCTTTCTCACTGCCTTCATCGGGTTTTCCACTCGTTATCCCGGTCCTTTGGTCTGCTGAATGTATCATAGGTTTCACTCTACAGTATACGTTTATTGTGAGTATACACAATAGTATACAGTATATTGTGTATACACAATACTATTCACTATTGTGAGTATACACAATAGTGAGTATACAGTATACGTTTACTCGCGGTGCTTACTACGTGGGATGCTAAGCTGCTCACCATAACTAACATCGAAGTATCACCTGAAATGAGATAATTTATTACAGGAAACTGATGCGCCTTGAAGTGGGGTAATGAAAAGAAAACAGGTAATTTTAGAGTTCTGTTACTAATTTGAGCGTAAATTTCCATTTGGTACACAGTATACTAAACTATGAAAGATGACAAATTAAAAATTCTTATTTCCGTAGCTAATTAATTCCCAGAAGTTCTACAAAACAACCTGCTCTAGTTTGCTAAAATTTGCTACTAAAACCTATACATTACTTAATGGTTTTACCTAATCTCTTTCTTTCCTGTTTTATCTCTTAACGTAAGAAATAGAAACGCTTATGCTCAGTGCAAGAAGTTCAACGTTTCTACATAAGTTAAGGTCAAGATGCGTAAGATGTGTAAGATGTGTGAGATGTGTAAGGCGTGTAAGATGTGTAAGACGTGTGAGATGTGTGAGATGCGTAAAATGTGTGAGATGTGTAGGGTGTGTGAGATGTGTAAGCTCAAGACGTTGAGTTCAAGATGCGTAAGTTGATGGGAGATATGTCTAAACTGTCGCTACGAGAACAAAAGGGGCTCACAGCCTATAAAGTTCACTTCGCAGAAGCTCCAAAGCTAACTCAAGTGAAGAGTTTCATTCATCAGTATTTTTCTGTGAAGGAGTATGACCACTGACGGAATAAGGACTAA